>JASDQU010100112.1:387769-411391 GCA_032191745.1 Picea mariana
TTTAATCACGTCCATGAAGTTGAACAGTTTAAGTTTAAGGGATTAAGAATCAAGAGAATAATTTTCTTAATTCATTTTTTCTTTTTTCTTTTTATGTTGGATCTTCTATTGTGAATCTTGATTATAAATAGCTGGTGCATGTTGTCGATTTTTAAGTTGTTTTCATATTGACTGTCAATATCTTTGTAGGCTGCATATTTTATGACAGTCTATCTCTATCACACCTTTATTGTAGAATATGCAAGTTCTTTCCTCCCAAACCACATTCTTATTGCAGAATATGCAAATTCTTTCTTCCCAAACTTTCTTGTTTACCCTCCACTGGCTGAAATGAACCCATCCTATGCAACTAACATTCTTGCTTTTCCTTTAATAATAATAATAACAGCCCGTAAATATGTTTTATAGCCATGAGGACAATTTGGTTAAAACCCAGCGACGTTTGTCGTTCAACTGTAACGTTAACCCCGTCATCGTTAGCAATTTTAAATTTGCATACAAATTTAAAATTGCTATTGATGTGTCACGTGTGAACCAATCAGATTTTATATTTACTTTGTTTCTAAACTTATTTAAGTGCGATCCAATCATATTTTATTTTGATTACTTATTGCAAGTCAAAATCAACTAATCTTTTTAAAATGTAATCCAATCAAATTTAATTGCACTAAATTTCCTAAAATCCATCTTATTTTCATGAGTTCTATCTTATATTGAGTGTTTATGATTATGGTTGTCATGACTTCCCAAGAAAGTTCAAAATCACAAACGCAATTTGGTGCACAAAATTGAAAACTTAACAAGCTACACAAAGTGATTTATATGAATAATAACACTTAATGTTCCATAGATCAAGTTATCTTGTTCCATACCTTTACCAATCCTTCTCTCGATTAGAGGTCCATTCTTCCTCTATCCTTGGGTAGTCACCATAGAAGCAAATAAGGTTGGAAGTCGAGATGATACCGAAATTCAGAGCATATCTATCTATTATAACTTGCCACATAAATTGTTGAGTTATTAGTATTATTGGAAATAAGAAACAAATTTCATTATTATTGTGTTTGTACAAATGGATTTAGCCACATTTAAGAATATGTTTAGGTTAACCAATTGAAGAATTTATGAATTGCTTCTAACACGAGCATGTTTTTGTTTATGTTGTGTAGATCATAGAAAAAATAGAGGTTAAAGTACATCGAAATCATGGCAGATAAATGATACTTAGCACAAATACTAAAATATAATTATGATTTTGAGGACTTGATAGTAGACAATTTTATGTTTTGGAAGGACGACAATGGTAAAAGAATTCTATTTAGACATATAATTATAGGATTCGATAGAATTCTCTCTTTTGATGACTTTGAGCTCCATCATTATTAATAAGTATGGAGGTTATGAGCTCTTACTTCATATTTTCATTTTAGACTTTGACTAATTAACTCCATCATTTCCAATGATTATAGTGGCTTAATATAGTCCCATGAAATTTTGTAGGCATATATACAAGAATAAGCACACATAAAGACAATTTTATAAATTCAGAGATTCAATGTTGATATCCTACCCTTACGTCTCAAGAGAGCATTAGACACTATTCGATTTAGGGTCCAAAAACAATGTTGATATGATGTTGTTTCGACATTTACACATCAAAACTATCCTTTTCATAAAATCATCTATTTTTTTAATTACTTAAACATTGATGTCACTTTGCAAGTGTCAATATATCGCCATACTCAGTAAATATCGTCACTATCTAGATTTTTATATGTTGATATGTCAATGGGTTTGTGATATTAATATGTTTCATAAAAAACATTTTAATGATGTTTGTATTTTTGTTAAGGCAACCCCTTAGTAGCTATTAAAGGCGAGGTCCTAGAACTAGATGCCAAATAATACATCAATTATCGACATTTGTGCATGTATGGATATCAATGTTTATGCAATCGAATTGATGTCTAGTTGTTGATATATCAATGTTTAAGGGATTCATATCACTATGCAATCCTTGTTCCACATTTCTTCAAATTTTCCATCTGAAAAATGTTACAAGTGACGTGGACGAATGTTGCATGTGGTCTTCACTTCAAGCCTGACAACAATGATGATTCATGGCCATATTATCCCAATAATGGTGATGATTCATCACTTTTGTTGAGCTATTATGACCATGAATCATCATTGTTGCATAGATTGAACTCATGATAATGACCAACACTCTTCTAAACCATTGGTACAGATCATTTCAAGGGGAAAAACATAGAACTATGATATGCAGTTTGCATAGAAAAAAACGTAGTGAAATAAATATAACTTACTTAGGTTGTTGAGAGAACTCTTCATCGTATTTGTCCTTAATCTATATTTCCTACAAAAATTGAATGTCAAGTGCATGACAATCACTTATATTGTCATTGTGAATCATTTTACTATGTGGATCAGTGAACACATATAACTTCTAATATCCAATTAAACATAATGTATGTGTCAAGAACAAGTCTCAATGTATGACAAAAATTTCATTACTACATGAAAGATAAGGTGAGGTTTCACTATCATTACTACTATCATCGAAACTAATATATTAAAGTTTCTTAACATGTTCATATATTCATAATATATAATTATCAAAAACCATTGTAAATACATAACCATACTAAAATTATTCTTATGCTCCAAATTATTATGACAACTAGTTCACTACGTAAGAAACAAACATAAAGGATTTGGTGATAAAGGATCCCATTAATCTAAGAGCTATCTTGATCAAACCATAAGCTAACATGGAATAACCATTAATAACCCAAAATTCTAAAATCAGAGGACTACATGTAATGATCTATAAACTACCATGGATATTCCACTAGAACAATTCATCACACCAAATCCTATAATATCCTAAAATCTTAGATTATGCAATTTGTTTCCTTAGATACCAGATTAATTATTACTAGCTTAATTCTCATATTTATGAAAATAATTGAAAACAAAAATGAAAGAACATCCAAATATACACACCATCCACACAATTCAACACAAGATGTATCTTGGGAAACCTAATATGAGAGAAAACCTAGCTAGAAGGTGAGGCCTATTCTATGCTCTCTTCTCTTTGTTTATGAAAATGCAAATACAAATAAAGGGGCACTCACTATGGAGTTTCCTTTGACATTTCCACCTGAACAGATTTTAGAGAATATCCTACCTCCCATATTATTCAATCAAAATACCTCTACTAAATGCTCTACTCAACTATGGAACAAGTACAACGCTAAAGAATGGAACCTTTTCTCCTCCCAATGGTCTGGTATTTAACATAGCCTAACAGTCATATAGAGTCAAGGTTTTGTTGACCCTCGACCAAGTTTTGGGGAAACGTTGGTCAGTATTGGCCCACCTTTGCACTTCGACACGATGGTTGAAGAGGGAGTGCCCAAGTAGAGCTAAGATCGTGGATCTCACCGATTTTGAGGGTTAAGTGGACCCAGTAAAGGGTCCTCTATGGTTTTGTAATGGGTTTATGGGATGTCGTACCATGGGGTGTTCCCATGTTTAGACCTTATTATAAGGGTTTGTAAAATATAAATAAAGAAGAATGTATTGTAGAAGGGAGGTGAATGTAGTTATGTGTGAACATAGTTTCTTTGTGCAAAGGAATGTATGTGAGTTAAGGATTTGTGCTCGATAGAGAGTTGGATTTATGCCTTAACCTAGTTTTGGAAGGAGGATCTAGTGATTAGTGCGCAAATATATCATCTAGTGCGAAGATCGACTCTATGGCTTAGTGCACAGGAGTGACTGAATGTAAGATCTCAATATACAATAAAGAGGCGAAGCGGTTTGTGGATGTAGCCCCACCCTGGGGTGAACCACGTATATCTGGAGTCTCATGGTTTTCTTTGTGCAATGTTATCTATGTTATGTTTTGCTCAGTGCTTAGGTTAGGATGTCTAATGGATATGTATGTGTTGCTTAAATGCTCTGCTTATGTTAAAATTCTATATCTAATCCACAATGCTAAGTGCTAAGTGTTTAAGGTGCATAATCGTTTTTTGTTACTATGCTAGATCTATCTTTGATTATGTTATGTGATGTTAATAGGGTTAATAAACTAATGCATGTCACTTCCTAAGCATTAACATAATTTTTTTGAAGTGTTATTATCATGGATTTGTGTCCCAGCATGGTTACAAACACATGTGTCCTGTAACCCCCTTTTCTTCTACCTCGGGAGAGACTTCGCTTGCTTCGCAGGTGTTGCCGAAAGGGATGGTAGTCGGGATTTTGTTGGTGCATTGTTAAGCATCAAACGCTGGGTCTGCTCCTATGCCAACAAATGGTTCTATTGTCAGGACTTGGAACTATGATTGTTGGGGACTGAAGTAAAGAATAAGAGAAGATTTGTGCATAGATTTAATGCTGAAGTGTGTAGTACTCTACTTGGCTTGCGAAGCTTTGTGCCAAGGAGGTAAGTTGATCTGAAGAAAAGAGGTAAGATCCTAAAAGAAGCAAGCTTTGTTCTTTGACAAGATAGGTGAAAATTTTTGTTTTGAAAGCATGAACTTAAGTATGTTTATTAGATTTTGTCCTAATCTGAAGGCTAGGGCACAGTTGAAAGAAAGAGTTGATTTGAGTAAATTTAATACAAATGAAGAAAGATATGTTATTCCTATGCATAGAAAGAGTGTTTGGACTAATAAGTGGATGCAAGAACCTAGAAACAATTTTTGCAGATTGCAGGTCTAGCACTATGACCCTAGGGGAGATGCGAAGTACACAAAAGGTTGGTGGACTTTTAAAAGAAAAAGTGGATTGACTTTGTGTTATAATTGCAGAAGGTCGGGACATATTGCTAAGGAATATCCTGAGGTAGTCCCTATTTGTCTTTGTTGTAAGGTTGTTGGTCATGAGGTTGAGTATTGTCCAAGGATTATTTCTAAAGTTGAAGGAATGAACATGAGACAAGAAAACTATGAAGAAAGTCAAGAGACTAAGGGAATGATAGAGAGTCATAAAGAGAAAGGATTAGAGGAAGTTCAGACTATGATATTAACGTTGAAAGAAGCGATGGATGTTCATAAAGATGTCAGTTTACCAGAAAGTTTGAAATCAAAACAACGCACAAGTGCAAGAATAGAATAATTCTACATAGACTGTGTCTTAGATGACGAAACACAAGTGAATATTATGACAGAAGAAAATTGGGAAATTTTGGGAAAGCCTATTATGGTACATTCGTTGGGAAGGATAGGCGTGTTTAAGGGAAAGATGATAACCTTATGTGGAAGAGTTACTAATGTACCTATTATTGTTCATGGAACATCGACTGAAGAAGAATTTGAAGTCATTTGTTTTGTTGGGGACAATGCCCCTTTCCCACTATTGTTAGGTAAGACTTGGATTGAGAAGGATCATATCAGAAGGAAAGCAGAGGAAGAAGCTACAGAAAAGAAAAAGAAAGAATTAAGGGATTTCATAGCTAGTAAAATAGACCGACTAATAGATGAACAAGAGGATAAGTTGAAGAATTAGAGAAAAGTAACAACACATGAGGGACAGAAGGCAAGAGAATTAGTTGTCAAGGTTGAAAGAATGAAAGAAGGCTTGAAGGACCTATATATTCAAGAAAGAAGTATGTCCACTCAGGAAGTGTTAAGAAAAGGGATATTAACTTTAGACCCTTTGAGGGCACCTCAACAATGCGAAGCCACTACGCTAGGGGAAGATAAGAATAAAAATGGAAAGAGGCTTCCATAAACAGTTAGAGAGACTCAGATAATAGGAAAGAAGGCAAGGAAGCTCAATAAAAAGAAAGATAAGTTGGAAAAGCTACAAGAAGCTACAAAAACCAGATGGAAGACTTCGTAGCATGGAACCTCGCAGGAGGCAGGTTCACAGGATTTGAACCTCACTGGAACAACAGGTCTGCGTAGAATTGGAATTCACCTTGGCGAAGTTATATAACCGTTGGAGGTGCCTCAGCTGTTAGAATGATGCTCCAGAACGGTTAGAAAATGCATTTATGGGCTTATGGACTACTTTTTTCACACTGAGACTTCACCATAATGGATAGATTTATAGTGATGGAAGCATTTCCTGGTCATTGGAAGATCCGTCATGATACCCCGTTTATTTAACTCGTCGATCATTGCGCTGGGACCACTTTTTTCTACCCTTGATTGACCAATCTAAGCAGAGAATTGTCCAAGTGTCGAGTTGTGTTTGTTGTCACTATTTGGAACTAGACCCTACCTATTCGTTTTTATACCTCGCATGTATGTTAAAAGATAGAATGTCGGGCAAACCTAGAGAAATGGAGAAATGTCGAGGAAGTCCTTAAGAAGATAATGGCCAATACATCGATATCCGAAGGTATCCATGTGTCCTCGACAAGGGACTATAGGCTTCCCCTTCGAATGGACATTGTTTTGGCTGTGTCAACCCTGTAACTGAGCAACAAAGAAAGCATCGTGGTGATTTGGCTAATGCAAAGAATATCCCGTCGATCCTACCTGAATATATTCCACCTTTGTTTGGCATTTTTAAATGTGACAATATCCCTCAATACATTGAGTACTCTGTTTTCATTGTGTACATTACGAAAAGAATTCACATAGTCAGAAGTCATTTAGGACAGATCTTGCTATTGAAGAACAATGACTTCAACTTAGGAGACCTAAAGAACTATGCCATGTTAGCTCCCCAGTGCTACTTAATGAAGACAACCGTGAAGAAACCTTGCCTCGTGTCACAACCATGGGTTAATGGGTTGGTGCAGTCCACCGTGTTGAATGTGATGAAGATCCCGCATTTTCGATGCCACTAGAAGGTTAACACTTGTGTTAAACTCCTCATGTCGCGCTATCATTGCATATATATTTGTCTCAAAAAAAGGATTATTGTGGATCTGATGCTGATCCACTAGATCACAGGTTTAAGTGTGAAGGATCCTAACCCTCAAAATTTTTATCCAAGGAAGGCCTCACACCGTTCCTTGGTGTAGCACATCAAAGAAGCTTACAGAGAGGTAGAAAAAGGAAAGCTAGGTTACAAGGTAGCCTCTATACAAGATGGTGTAGTGCGCCTTGCTTGCCAACTCCTAGCTGGAAAGCTTGTGAGGAAGAACGGCCCCACACAGGTCACCGGGTTCGTGGTGGAACTCACAGGAAAGTGTGTGGAGGGTGTGCAGATGAACTGGGCGAACTACCTCATCAACAAGCTAGAGAATGATTTCCACAAATCCCAGAACTTGGGAAATGAATTCCATTATAGTTGGTTGATCATTTTGACCGCATTTGTCACTTGGAAAATGCCTAAAGGAGCCACTTTTCCAGAGATCGAACCCTAAGAGCCATTGGCCGCTCGGTTTTCCATCCTATGGTATACCAACGACATGGTGAAGCAGTGGTAGTCCAATGTCGTGTTTCATGGATATTATCAACAGTTAAAGGTATCCATCAAATCATTCCCGTGTATGAAACCATCCACCCTACATTAGTATTGGCCCATTGCGAAGTTTTGCGTTGATCCCTATTTCATCTACATCATCGCACAAAGATATGAGCACCAGGAAGAACTGCATTCCTACTACAAGCTGACAAATGAAGATATGGAGCAGATCACAAAGGAATGGCTAGAGGAATTTATTTTACATGTACCTGATGCATATTTATCCAACACCGACACCATAGGAAGCCCAATAGTTACCCGAGTTGAACATGTTGGACAATCGAGTGGGATGAAGAAGCTGAAAAATCAGGCTAAAGTTCAGGACATAGAAAGTGATGAAGAGGACAACACTTCCGCAGATAATCGTTCTAGCTCACCAGAAGGAGGAGAAGACAAAGAAAAAGGACTGGGAGGAAGAGATGACAGAGAAGAAGAGCAAGGAGGAGGTGAAGCTACCACCCCTCCACCTAGTATCCCCTTGTTGGGACAATGACAATGCAAAAGAGGAAAGTTTTTCTGAAGAAACCTTCAGCAAATGAGAATATGCACGCAATAAGCCATAGTTGGAGGCCACTCTCACAGAGGACGACATCAGTCTGGTTCACGGAGCTATGGAGGACACCTTTGAAGACATGTTGCATAAATATGGAGAGAGGGAGGAGGAGTTATATGGAAGGATTGAGAGAAAATTGAAGGAAGTCTAACAATCTGTTCGCTTGGTCCATGCAGTACCTACTACTTGTTTGCACCTTCCTCATTGCAGACTGCAGAATTGGGGGAAGAACAAGCCTAGTTAAGAAGGCTTGCAGATGGAACAAAAGATCGGATCTAGAGAGATAAGGAAGAGAAGGAGAAGGCTACAGAATCCTTGAAAAGGGAGAAAGATAAAGTATTAACATAGTTACAAGAAGTGCAGGACAGTGTAGCAGCCCAGGAAAGTGAGAAAGCATAGCTTCGGCAAGAAAAATCCGAGCTACAAAGGGAAAAAGAGAAGCTTCTCATAGAGCAGGTCATGGTCAAAGAAGCGATAAGTAAAGCATGTCGCTTTGTACCAAGCTTGGTACAAGAGGATAAGGAGTCAGTCGAAGCTCAAATAGTGAAGCTCATAGAGATCATCCAGCAATTTCAGGTTAGAATAACAGAACTGGAGTTCTGAACAGTCTCGAGCACCCCACAGGAAGTGCGTGACCATAGGGAGGAGACCGCTAAAAACACAGTAGAAAGTATAAGAGCCCTCACCTCGGAATGTAAAATGTTAAGTGATATAATCACCCAGACATATGAACACCTCACCAAGGATCCATAGCTAAGGAAGTTGCAAGTGCAATTATAAGTGGCACAACAACAAAATTTCCATTGCAGGCATAGATGAAGTTGCTCACTACAGTGGAAAGAATGAATAGATCCCAGGAGAAGTGTGCAGTGCAACAACAGATCACTTCCCTCTAGGGTAATGTGATGGAAGTAATGCATAAGCTACAACCTGTGTAGGATGACTTTTTCAAGGTGTTTGAGGATATTGATGGACAGGGCTCACAATTAGATCAAGTTGTTTAAGCAGTAGAACAACACCTGGAAGTGCCTATTACATAGAAGACAATCCAGGAGCTCATTGAGTAGGAGGCTCAGGCAAGGAAGAAAGTTGAGGCATATCGAGTTAAGATAGAGGCTTTTGAAGCAACATTGGCTAGACCCAAGTGACTCAAGATAAGTCATAGGTGAGTGTTGGGGCCTTGTTGGCCCTTGACCAAGCTTTGGGGAAACTTTCGTCAGTATTGGCCCACTTTTTCACTTCGACATGATGGTCGAGGAGGGAGCGCCCAGGAGGAGATGACATCACAGATCTCACATATTTTGAGGGTTAAGTGGACCTAGTAAAGGGTCCTCTAGGGTTTTGTAATGGGTTTATGGGATGTCGGCGTATGGGGTGTTCCCATGTTTAGGCCTTATTGTAAGGGTTTGTAAAATATAAATAAAGAAGAATGTATTGTAGAAGGGAGGTGATTGTAGTTCTATTTGAACATAGTTGCTTTGTGCAAAGGAATGTATGTGCGTTAAGGATTTGTGTTCAATAGAAAGTTGGATTTGTGCCTTGACCTAGTTTTAGAAGGAGGATCTGGTGCTCAGTACGCAGATCTCCTGTCTGGTGTGAAGCTTGACTATGTGGCTTAGTGCACAAGAGTGACTAAATGTAAGATATCGACAAATAATAAAGAGGTGAAGCAGTTTTTGGACGTAGCCCCACCCTGGTGTGAACCACGTATATCCAGAGTCTCATGGTTTTCTTTGCGCAATGTTATCTCTATTATGTTTTGCTTAGATCTTAAGTTAGGATGTGTAATGGATAT
Source organism: Picea mariana (assembly GCA_032191745.1). NCBI lineage: Eukaryota > Viridiplantae > Streptophyta > Pinopsida > Pinales > Pinaceae > Picea > Picea mariana. The sequence goes on from JASDQU010100112.1 coordinate 397,576, forward strand.
GTATGTGTTGCTTAAATTCTCTACTTATGTTAAAATTCTAGATCTGATCCATAGCGTTAAGTGCTAAGTGTTTAAGGTGCATAATATTTTGTTGTTACTATGCTATATCTATATTTGATTATGTTAGATGATGTTAATAGGGTTAATAAACTAATGCATGTCACTTTCCAATCACTAACTGAATATTCTACGAATTGTTATTATCACAGATCTGTGTTCGAGATTCCCATCTTGCTTACAGACACATGCATCCTGTAACCCCCCCTATTTCTACCTCGGGTGAGACTTCGCGTGCTTCTCAGGTGTTGTCGAAAGGGTCAGTAGTTGGGGTTTTTTTGGTGCGTTGTTAAGCATTGAACCCTGGGTCTGCCCTTGTGCCAACAAGTTTTTGGATCCTCAACCTTTAATTAGTGATAAGGTCTTGGACCTTATAGAAAATTCTTGAAATTGAACATGTGAATAGCCCCACATTTGAGGGTAATCCGGGTTGATGTGGCATCCACTCGTACCATGGTGGTCAATAAGATAGGTCAACTCACAGGAGGCATAAATTTTGCATACAAGCTTTGATTGAGGTGATTTTTGCATATTTGTAAAGGTATCGGTGTGTAGAACAACTTCAAGGAGTGCAAAGTTTTGAACCCAAAACATTCCATTTGATGACTCAAAATGGCTCTAGTAGGTTTTGCACTCCCAATTTCCAAACTAGAATGTGTCATTGCAATGGACTCTACAAACCAGTTCCTCTAATTTTTCAACCCATAAAGTACTAAGATATATGAAAAATTATATAATGATACATTACAGATCATACCTCCCCATTTGGGGAGGCCTTTGATCCCAAAAATATTTTACAAAATGAGGTGAGAAAATATTTCCTCTACCCTATTTTTGGAGTACCACTTTTCCTCTCTTGGAAGTTGTCCTTTCAACCCAATCTACCAAAGGTCATGCTACCCCCATCTAGTAGTTGTAGACTTATTCTAAAATATTGTAACTTATACCAACTCTACTTGAGATTCTAGTGCTAAGTCCTTTATGCTAGGTAGGACTTTCTCCTTAATTTCTCGATCCAACATGGAAGGATCATAGAGTTTCAGATTCTTCACATTCAATAGTGAGTAAATGTGGATGTATGGGGGTAGAAATAATTTGTAGGAATTATCACCCACCTTATCCAACACCTCAAAAGGGACATATTCTGTAGCCTTGATCTTCTTACTAGGAACCTGTAATCTTTCCTTGTTCAATTGTAACCAAAATTTATCTCCCACTTTGAATGATTTTTCCATTCTATGTTGATCATGTTGGGCCTTGTACCTTTCTCGTGACTTGTTTAATGTCTCTTATACTTGCAAATGGATTTGTGTAATCTTTTCAACAAACTTCTCTACGTTTAATGATTTTCATGTGATGTTTTCCCTCACTCCTCCTTGATGTCCATAACCAACATCCAAGGGTGAAGGTGAAAAATATCCAAATCAAGTTTCAAAAGGGGACTTACCTATAGAAGTATGGATTTCTTTGTCATAAGAGTGTTGAATGTAGATAATATTTTTGTTTTGGACCATTGGATTCTTTTGATTATAACCCCTTGAAATTTGTACCAATGTTGTGTAGAATGTTTTTTTATTCCCATCTATATGTTCTTGCAATGATGTAGATATCTTCAAATTCTTTCACATCTTATCCTTAAGTGTAGTCCAAAAGGCATCGATAACTCTAGTATCCTTTTCTAAGATAATGCTCCTCAGTATCCTAAAGTGCATCCATACCTGTTCAAAGAACATGTTTGTTTCTTCTTTTCTTTTGTGTTGATATTATGCTAGTTGTGGGAGGTATTAACCTCCATGTGTAACCTTTGTCTAGAGTATAATATTTTGTAAGCAAGAGAAACCCTAGACATATGTGTAAAATCCTTAGAAGAGAAGTCAGCTCAGTAGAATAAATAATAATGAAGTATTACCCTCCACAAAGAAAGTCATCCTAGACAGGTGACAAGAAGGACTATAAATAAGAGGTTCTTAAGCTTATTTGGTACACTCACATCACTCACTCTCTAAAGTATAGTGAAAGTATGGAGTTGTAGCTAAAAGAATGGAAGGAGCATCTTTTGATGGGGTTCTTGGTCTCTCTCTCTAGCGTTATCTAGCCTAAGATATGCAACATACCTTCTAGTATATCTTGGTGGTATTCTTGGGAAGAAGTGCAACTGCAACTGCTATATTTGAGTATTGTTCTTGTTCTGTGGTTGTGGAGACTCTCTCTCTTGTGCGCTACCCTTGGAGAAGGTGTGCTCCCATTGTATTGTGATGTTGTTCCAGTTGGATGGTGTTTTCTAGTTTCATCTTGTGTTACTCTTGTAGCTAGGTTTTATCTGTTGGTTCTAGTGTGGATTTCCAGAATCATTATATCTAGAAAAGGTTAAGGTGTTCGGGGGTGGTTGGATGCCTATTTTGGGGTGACAATATTGTGATATTCTCTATGGTTAAATGAGCACATCAAAATATTATAACAGGTTATCAACCCACACTACCTTTAGAATAGTCCAAACACTAGAAGGTAGATCGATAGTTCTTTGTCAAGATTGTTATAGCACTAGTTGTAGCTGCAAATAGTGTTTCAAAATTTGTAGTTGTAGCAAACCCTAACCTAATTCTTTGGGCACTTTAAATAAAACGTTTGGAATAATTTTTTTGGGGTATTAGAGGGTGCCCTAGCCTATCACACCCTTTGGTGCCCTCAACTAACAAAAATAATCAAAGTCAAAGGTTGACTGGTCAAAGGCAAATTCAAAGTCAAATATTTAGCTTTTGGTCAAAATTGATTTTGTGGTCAAAGTTGAAATTTTAGGCTTTCTAGATTGTTCCAATCATTGAACCTTTTTATTCATTTTCTAACCTCTTCTTGTCAAGATGGTGTCTAGTTTTAGATTAGAAGACAAGCTGAACGATGCTACAAATTTCAAAGGTATGTACTTGTATATGGTTTTCAAGTTATATCATCCAACAAAGTATGAGTGTGTTTGAAGGGGATGTACAAGAGACCTTTTCCAAGCAGTGATCTTGGATTCAGTACATTCATAGGAATAAGCACACCCTTCCTAGCAGTTGAGGCTCCAGGTTCCAGGTTTGATTGATCAAATTGTTAAGGTTCAATTTGCACATATCAAGTTTGATAGTTTTTACAATGCAAGTGAACACTATAGTTGTGACAACAATATTTGAAAGGTTATATTACTGCTAGGTATACTTGGTTTTATGTAAGTATTATTGATATAGATGCTTACTGCACTTGTTTGGAAATTGAACTAACATATACTCGACAAAAATGTGTCCCAAGACATGGGAGGAGATAGAATACATGTCTAGGGTCCCTTATTCATCAACAATTGGCATCTTAATTTATGCGATGGTTTGCACAAGACCAAATATTTCACATGCAATGGGAGTTGTGAGCAGGTATATGAACAATCTAGGTAAAGAACATTGGGAGATAGTAAAGAGGATTTTCAGGTATTTTAGAGGTACTACTACTCATGCATTATGTTTTGGAGGTCAGACACTGTTCTACAAAGATATGTTGATTTAGATATGGTAGGTGATAAAGATAGCAGGAGGAGAACCACAGGGTATGTTTTTACTGTAGGTGGAACAAAAATAAGTTGGATTTCGAAACTACAAAAGGTTGTTTCACCTTCAACAATAGAAGTAGCGTCTGTTGTTGCTACAGAGGCTAGTAAAGAAATAATTTGGTTATAGAGGTTTATGGAGGAATTGGGAAAGAAGCAGGAGAATAGTAGGTTGTACTGTGATAGTGAGAGTGCCATTCATCTTGAAAAGAACTTTTCCTTCCATTCAAAGACAAATAATATACATATCATGTATCATTTCATATGATCCATCTTGGAAGATGGACATTTGAAGTTGGAAAAGATACATACTAGCCAGAATCCCGTAGACATGTTAACAAAGGGAGTAACCAGGGAGAAACTATGTTCCTACTCAGTTTAAGTTAGTCTTCAAGAATGAAGGTGAAGGTGAGAAATTTTTTGAGTCCCGGAAGGATCATAGTCTAGCAAATACAACAATAGTGGATTTTTTTTTATTAGTATCTAGTGGGAGACTGTTGGTTTTTGAGCTTGATTATCTTCCTGATTCAAAGGTCTTTTTTTTCAGTTGTGTTTATACTGCATGAATAATGTACAACCCTCTACACAGGGGTTTTTAGGGGGGATTTCGCCCCTATAGGGTCCAGGGGAAAGCAGGCCTCGGGCGGTAGTTCGGTGGATAGTGGTCTCCGATGGGGGTTCAGGGACAAAGGCCCCAAAGGAAACATTGCCTTGTAAATGTATATTATAATTTCATAGTAAATTTGGACCATTCATTATAAGGTTGACGATATGACAGTAGAAGTTATGTTATGGTTTTTTTCCCTAGAAGGAAACCCTCTTTTATGAGGGAATTGTATTGTGATGATGTATCATTATGAATATTGTATTCTGAGAGAGGAGACGAAGAGAGAAAGAAGAGGAAGTTACAATGGGTGTGTTGTAGGTTATATCCCTTCATTTTCTAGATAATAAAAAGGAATGACCTAGAAATTTATCCAGTGGATGTATCCCACACTAGGTGAACCATGTATATCTTTGTCTCTATTGTATTGTGTATCTTCCATGTTTTATTTATGCATTTGTTTTTATTTTATTACTCCACGATCCTATTTTTATAACACCAATAATGGTGGAAAACATGGTCAGAGGAGGTCCACATTAAACATTGGGTGCAAGCTAAGGAAGGGATGAGTGTTGAGCTCAAAAGTATTGTCACCCACATCCTTGGTTATGGTGCAAGGCCCATAGCGAAGTGGAAAAACATTTCGATGGGGCCCTGTAAGGTGTTCTTTCTGCAAATGTAACCAGACCTTTCCCCCCACCTAAAACTTGTGTAGTACCCGATGTTGATCATGGATTTTCTTGTACTTAGCATTGGATTTTTGAAAAATATCATGGACCTGTTGGTGGATGTGTTGAATCCGCTCAATGTATATGGTGGATTTGTCGGCCTCAGACTAAACATGGGAAGAATATGTCTATGTGGTTGCAAGAGGTAGTGCAACATCAATGGGACCCAAGGGTTGGAATCCCAACCCCAGCTGAAAGGGGCTATGGTCGATGGAGCTATGGAGATCCATATTGTAGTTGTGTTGAACATAGGGAAGAATCTCATCCCATGTACATGAATTCTGAGAGTTATACATGTGTGGGATGTGCACAATCATCTGATTGGTGACCTCTGTTTGGACATCGGTTTGAGGGTGGAAGGTATTGGATTTAGTGAGCTTTGTGTACAACAGTGACCATAGACTTGACCAAAATGTCTTGAGGAACCTATTGTCTTGATCAGAGATGATCATCTGTGATATCCCAAAATGGACCCACACACGTTCGAAGAAGAGTTTGGCAGTATATGTTGTTTTGATGCTCTTCTTGCAAGATGTGAGAATGGACATCTTTGAAAACTGATCAACCACCACAAATACACAATCATTACCTTTCTTGGTGGATGGAAGGCTAGACATGTAATCCATCGATATGGATTCCCAAGGCCTCTCGGGAGTAGTAAGAGGGGTGTATAAGCCTTGCTTCTTAATGGTTGGCTTGTAAATGGCACATGCAATGCAAGATCAATATACTTTTTTATTTCATGTTGAAGTTTTGACCAATAAAAATGTTTCTATAGAATGGCCACAGTTTTCTCCACACCAAAATGTCCTTCCATCCGACTATAGTGAGCCTCCCAAATCATATTTGCAAGCGCGCTTGCAGGAACACAAATATGGCCAAGATGGCATAATAGTCCATCCTAAATGTGAAAATCAATGACATTTTCACTTGTACCCAAGAGATGATATGTGGTGGCAAAGTCATGATCTCCTTGATAAAGTTGGGGCCACTCCGATGCATCAAACCCATAGGAATGGAGCATAGTGGTGAGCATATCCACTGGAGGTCAACTAAGGCAGTCAACAACATGATTTGTGCTCCCTTTATTATAATTGATGTTGATATGGGGCCGTTGCAGGTATGTGGACCACTTTTGATGGCGATCATTCTGCAACTTCCCTTGTGTCTGTATGAACTGCATAGACTTATGATCATTGTGGATGAATGTCTCCTTTCCTAGAGTGTAATGTTTTTTTCCATTAATGACAGGCTTGCACAATGGAATGCATTTTCTTTTCTTAGGTGGGGTACTTTCAGACGGTATCTGAGAGTGTCTCGGTGTGGTATGTTATTGGATGTCCATGCTTTGTGAGAACTGCACCTACAACATAGTCGAATGCATCGGTCCCAATCTCAAATGATTGCTGCAGATTGGGTAAGGAGAGTACTGGAGCTAAGAACAAGTAATGCTTCAGATCATCAAATTCTCATTGTTTTGCCTTCCCCCGTGTGACCTTTACCCTGCCTCCACCCTTGGTCACTTGGATGAGGAGCCATGCAATATGGGAGAATCCCAAAATGAACCGTCAGTAGAAGTTGGAAACTCCCAATAAGCTTCGAAGATCTGTTATTGTGGTCGGGGCTAGCCGATCATAGATGGCTTGGATCTTAGCTGGATCCACATGTACCCCATGCTCATCAATAATGTAGCCCAATTATTGGACCATGTTCATTCCAAAGGAGAATTTTTCCAAGTTGACATAGATCTTGTGTTGTCGCAGAGTGCTCAAAACCTATTGAATATGTTGCATGTGCTCCTCCCAAGTTTTGTTGAAGATGAGGATGGAATCTAGATATACCAACACAAAATAGTTGGTGAAGGGTCTCAATACATCATCCATCAACATCATGAAAGTGGTTGGTTCATTTTTTAAGCCAAAGGGCATGACCAACCATTAGAAGAGACATTCTTTATATTTGAAAGTTGTCTTCCATACATCAATTGTTTTGATGGGAACCTGGTTGTAATTAGACTTTAGGTCAATATTGTTGAAGAACTTTTCCCCCTTGAGTTGGTGAATAAGATCATCAATGGTAACTGAATACCGGTTCTTGACTGTGATTTTGTTTAATGCTCTATAATCAATACAGAGCCACCAGGTCTCATCTTTCTTCTGCACGAGTACAATCGAGCTTCCGCAAGAGGAGGAGTTGGGTCTGATGTGCCCCTTTTGAAGTATCTCTTGGATATGATAGTTTATTTTTTCATTTTCCATCAGTGAGCGATGATAGACTGCTCCATTAGCCAGAGATGCATCGGGGGTTAGATCAATTGGATGCTTCACTTGGCCGTGCATTGGTACCCGGGTGGGTGAGGAGAATATGTCTCTGTGCTCTTCCATGATCCCATCCACTTTATTCTGTTGCAAAGAGAGGCTCTGTGTAGAGGCCACAGATGTGGAGACAACCTTATTTTGACTGTGAGCATGGATCACAAAGAAGAGTAACTTCCAGATATATGAAATGAACTTACTGCATTGCTTAGCAAAGATTAAAGAAATAGCAATAGGTGACACTACCTATGGTATCATGTACAATTGTCTACCCAATGTAATAATAATATTGTGGGTTGTAGACTCATACACAACATGTCGCTTCCATAAATATGGTTGTCCTAAAAGAACATAAAAAAATTCAAGGGGAGAAATATCACACAATATATCATCTTTGAGGGGCTTGTTTCCATAGGGAAGATGACATTGTTGGTTGATGAAAAGATCTATTCGTTGGCGAAGCTAGTCGATGGTGTAGGGTTGTGGGTGTGGTGTCATTGGCAAGTACAGTTGCTTGACGACCTCTCTTGAGATTAGGTTCTTCTTATTGTCTCTATAGACAATGAAATGAAGTGGAGCCCCCTTTACCCACATCTATGAGTGAAATAGGTGTTCCCATTCCTCTTGTTCTTATGGCTCACTTGGGTAGACTTTGGTGGTAGTGATAGTTGTGCTGGGCTCAAAATCAATAATCCTCTTCCCTCCTTCTGGATTTGATTTAGAGTTAGAATATGCCTCTGACTCAGAATATTTCATCTCAACCACTAATGACTTCTTTGAGAGACATTCTTCGGTGTTGTTCTAAGGGATTTTATGTTATTCACACCACTTTCCCATGTCCTTCTTCGACTTCTCATTACCCTTCTTGTGTTACGTCTTGGACTGGTTGTCTTGAGAGTGGGCATATTTTCTCTATCCATTGTTTTTTGGGTTGGGGCTGCCTTTTCCCTGCTTCGCCTGTGAGGAGCTTGAAGATCCAAACTCTCACCTCTTCTGCTTAAATTTTTTCTCAATCTTGACAGCATATCTATAAGTTGCGCCTAATGATGTGAAGTCTAGAAACTCCATTTCTATTTGAATGTATCTATTCAGAAAATTGCAGTATTTGAGAACTAGATGTCATTCAGAGTATTTGATATCCAATTTGGTGTGCAAGGTATGCAAAATATTGGTGAAATCTGGTATTTTCTGGTCCCTTTCCTGATGCAACGTGGTCCATCTTGTGTACTTGTCCTCGTAGCTTCCAACATGGTAGTACTATTCTTTAATGGCATCCTTAAAGGAATCCCATGTGAGGGAGACTGTAAATATTACAGATTCCTCTATGGCCCTTTTCTCAGAGTAAGTATCCCACCAGTCCTTAACATAGGGGATGGCCTTGAGGAGTGAAAAAGTAAAATTTTCCCTGTCATAAAAATTGTGGATTGAAAAATACCCTTCGAGCAGATTCATCCATTTATCTACAACATTTGCATCTATCAGTCCTTCAAATAATGGCATATCAAACTTTACTTGTACCTTGAAGGGGGTTTCATGGCCACTTGATGAAGATGTGTCTCTTATGGGCATCCGTCAAAGGATCTGTGCAAAGTTGTCCATCATTTCTTTCGTTTGTCGCACAAGGACTTCCTCGAGCAACATTTTATAAGGATATCCTACTCCATCATATTTCTTCTCATCCCCCATGGGTTTTTTCTGGGCTTGACTAGTTTGAGTCCCAACTTCTTGTACCCAAATCTTTTTGGGGACATACATGAAAAACAAAATGAAGAGCATACCACTTTGATACCACTGATCTAGTTTTTTGAGCTGAACAAAATGAATAACAAACTAAATACAATAACACAGATATATTTCGAACACCAATATCTATCTAGTGGAAAATAACTTCTATTGAATAAATACAATAGCTTGAAACTATAAAATAGAAGAACCGAAAACAACTTGCTCAAATGGTGGTATATATATTTGAGAAGAGATGTGGCTACTACATGCATCCATCTTAGCAGAATCATTACAATGAGGCTCCAAAGGCCTTTTTAACATTACTCATGAATTCAAAAACCCTAGACATCCAAAAACCTAACCTTAGGAGGTGAAACGCCAAAAGTTATGTGGGCTCGATGGGTAAGTTGGTACCTCAACTTCCAGGGGTTGTAAATTTTTCATACGACCTCATTTTTAGGCGCGTAATAGCCTTTTGGAAAATTCTTTTTGAGAACTACACATTATTCTATCAAACTCTGACTATATCTACATTTTAATTTTCACAAGACAAAAAAACATAGTTTAGGGCCCCAAAACGGCCTTGGAAGTCCATAAACATACTGACATGAAAAATTCCAAAATGAGCCATTTGGATTAAGTTGGAGGCCATCAATATCCACTTGGAAGATATGTAGGGCTTCAGACATCCCTGGAAGTGTAGAACCCACAATTATAAAGAATTACATAAGAACGTGTTAAAATAAAAATTGTCAAGAGGAGCCAGTTGGAATAGGTGGGTGGCCACCAATATCCACCTAGATCAACTTGTTTCATTTATGTTCTTGATTAAATTATTCTTATCTTCTGCTATGATTAGTGTGGAAGTGTCCTGCATTTCCTGACACTAAGTCTGTAGGAATTATATTCCACCTTCTCCAATACCTCAAAAGGCCATATTTCAAATCCCTAACCTTCATACCAAGACCTTGTAGTTTTTCCTTGTTTATCTATAACCAAACCTTGTCTCCCACTTCGAATGATTTTTTTGTTCTATGTTAATAATTTCATGCCTTGTACATTTCTTGTGACTTCTTCATCATATTGTATACTTCAAAATGGATCTACATAATATTTACAACAAAATTCTATTATTTCAATGCTTCTCCTATGATTTCTTCCCTCACTCCTCCTTGTTGTCCATAAACAACATCTAAGGGTGAAGGTTGCAAATATAAAAATAAAGATTGAAAAGGGGACTTACCAGTAGCAGTATGGACTACTTTATCATAAGAGTGTTGAATGTAGATCATATTTGCATCCCAGGTATTTGGATGCTTCTAATCATAACCCCTTAAATTATGTATTGTTAAGAACCAAAATAGATCTACAAATATAATCACCACAAATACTGAATACACAATAGATCCACAGAGAAAAATAGAAGAAACCACACTTTATTATTACCAAACCCTTGAGGTAGGGAAACACCATACAATGGATCCTATTATGGAAGGGATCCTCTCCTGTTCACTTGCCTCTTCAAGGGGGAAACCTCCTAATGAGCTTCAACTCCAAATACGATACTTCTCTTCATATTCCATTACATTGCTTGAACCTCTTTATATAATGCTACCATCACCTAAGAACATTATAGAAGTAGAACCTTCTAAGAAGTCCTCTTACATTTATTATATCTAACTATCCATTTATCATATCTAACTATCCATTTATTATATCCAACTACCATAGTGGGCCTTATTTAATAATATAGTGTACCTAGTCCACCTTACACTGAATGACCTCCACTATTATCACTATGGGCCCTGTGGGTCTCCCCAGTACCTCTCTAGCTACCTTACATGTACCAATGTCCTATTCACTAATTCTATCTACCCATCTATCTATGGATGGAATTTTGTAGATCTCTTCAACTTCCTGTCCATATTCTCCTAAAGTGTGGTCCAAAAGGAACTGAGAAATATGGTATCCCTATCTAAGATGATGCTCCTTGGTATCCCAAAGTGCACCCAAACCTATTCAAAGAACATTTTTGTTTCTTCATGTTTGATGCACATTGTTATCACTGAAATTTCATCCGCACATGGTGACAAGAACTCAACATCGTCAAACAGTAATGAAGTCATTCATGGCACTGAATTAATTTCACAGCATTCCAGAAAGGTCAAAAACTATACAAAGTAACCAAAAATTGAAGGGTGCTTTACAGAAGTGTGGTGCGCGCGCATATGAACAGAACATAAACGTACCATGCGCACATTCGCGCACAATGCGCGGCTGTTGGCGCAAAAACCTGCGCACCTGCTAAATGGCGCATTTATTGAATTGGTCGACCTCCCAGCCACTTATGGATCAAATCCCAAGTTGATTTGACCGTCAAATCTGAGCTGAATCCACATGGTAGGGTGGTCAAAGACCTAATTAAGCCCTAAAGAGCCCCTTTTTACACTTCAAAGGAGTTACATAATCACCCAATGCAATGCTATAAAAAGCAATGAAGAAACATCATTTTCTCAAGGAATTTCATGTAATGTTATGCTACTTATATTTTTTTAAGGACTCACTCCTTGGAAATAAAACATTAGCACCATCTCATTGAGCTATCCACCTCTTCATTGAGTGCATGTGCTAGAAGTTCTTTAACCATCATTCTCATTTTCTTATTTTAAGGAGAGCAAGTTTGTGAGGGCCCAAGAGCCTTCCACTGGAGAAAGAAGGGACTCATAGTCCCCTTTCTTCACTGTTCTTTGATTTCATCAATTGATCAGCCTAAAAACATTGGTGATATTGGTCTTTTTGTGTTTGTTATTTCCTTATCCATATGCTCATAATTTTAGTTTGTATTAGTTTAATTCTTTCTTATAGTTTTGTTGTTATTTTTCTAACTCTTTCCTCTACAGCTGTCATGCTCAGCAAGACCCAACTAGGCATGTAAGCACCCCTTATTTGCTCACCAAGGTGACGAATTGGGTGCAAACACACATCTTATTGAACCTATCAAATACCACAAAAATGTAGTTATGTCCCTTCCTGGTTGCTGGCAAACCACCCACAAAATCCATGGAAATTGTTTCCCTAGGTCGATTGGGTATAGGTAAGGGATGATATACAACTTGTTTTCTATTATTAGGCTTGTTGGTGCAAAAAAGTATGCATCCTCTAATATACTAAGCTACATCTTCTTGCATTTTAGGCCATTACATGTACCTTTGAAATTTAGTAGTTGTCTTCCGAACACCAATATATCTTGCAACCTTGCATGTGTGAGCCTCAAGAGGAAGATGCAATGTTTCACCTTTAAAGACACAAATCTTGTACATATTTTAGAGTAAACCATTCTAGACCTGATATTCATCCATTCCATCACTTTCTTATACATAAATTTGGCGCAATAGTTGTTTAAACACCTCCTTGAAGTCCCCAACTTTTGTGTGTGCCTCTTTGTATGAATCATGGGTAAAAGGCTCCATGTGAATAAGAGTTTCCAAATTTGTAATCTTAGATGTGGGTGGCCTTGAAAGCATTTCTTCCAACTTATTAATGTTTCCCTTTTTATACTTCATGACTAGATGAATTTATTGCAAAAACCCCATTCACTTGTAATGTTCAATTTGTTGAATATTACTCTGGCCTTGCAAATACTACAATGGCTAGTGATTTGTGTGTATAATGGTTTCCTTTCCCATCAGATAGTGCTTCCACTTCATAACAGCTTGAACTAGGGAATATATTTCCTTATCATATGTAGGTTAATTTAAGAATCACCCATGAAACATTTCATAATGATAGCATATTGGAGTACCTCCTTGCATCAAAATTGTTCACATAGCATACCCACTTGCATTTGTATCATTTTCAAATGGATTCTACAAGTTAGGAAAAGCGAGAATTGGTGCTTGAATAATATTTCATTTCAACTGTTAAAAGATTTCTTTTGATTCTTTCCCCACTGGAAACTCTTACCACTCATCGTTATGGCATGGAGTGGTGCATTTACCATGGAAAATGATGGTATGAAATTCTGTAGATACCATGCTATGCCAAAAAATATCCTAACTTCAGTGACATTAGTATGAACTAGCCATTTTATGATGGTCCCCATCTTTGCAGTATCTATCTTGAGCTCCCTTGCACTAATCAAATACCCAAAATACTCTAATGAATACTGAGAAAACTCACATTTATTGAGGTTAGCCAATATTTGTTTCCTTTTTAGAGTCTCTAACACCTACATGAGATTTTAGATGTGATCCTTCTAGGTAGATCTATAAACCAATATATCATCTAAACACGCAATAAAAAATAAATCAAAATATGGGCGCAATAAATCATTCATCAATATCATAAATGTAGTTGATGCATTACATAAACCAAATGGCATGACCAACCATTCATCCAAACCTTTCCTTATATTAAAGGAGGTTTTCCAAGTGTCTTCTTCTATGACACATACCTAGTGGCATCCCAATTTGAGATCCAACTTGTTGAAGTACTTGTCATGGTGCAAATAGTCTAAAAAATCATTGATTATGGGCATAGGGTACCGATTATTGAGTGTAATCTTGTGAAAATATTTGTAGTGAATACACATTCACCAAATCCCATCCTTCTTGGGTACTATGATAATAGGTAACCCACAATGTGAGTTTCTTATTCGAATTACTCACTTCTCCCACAGTTGTTCCCATTGTTTGTTCATTTGATCTTCTTCCAAAAACAACTATCTATACAACCCAATATTCAATAATGGGGAGTCAAGAAATAAATGTATCTCTCTCTCCACTTCCCTCTTAGGTGGTATCCCCTTAGGCTC
>JASDQU010100113.1:4751-15809 GCA_032191745.1 Picea mariana
TCCTACAACTATCTAAATGAAAGTTAATGCAGGGATTACTAACATTTTGGTATGTTCATTGGTCACCCCTAGTCGCTTCTAGCTAGGATAGGATATAATAGGTTTCCTTTATTCAATATTAATTTATTTTTCATCTGTGTACCCTTTCATTTAAACCAGTCATTCACCCTCAACCCAGTAAGGGAAGCTGAGCCAGAATCTGGATGGGCCTCCCAATCCAAACAATGTGAATTCTAATTGGGATCTCTTATTAGGGAGTACCCATGTCTATTGAAGGGAATTTTTCTCGCATGAACACTAACATGAGCTATCATTTTGATATTCAATGCCAAAGCATGATACTAAACCTTAAAAGTGTTACTCTATGGTAAAATGATCATTGAGATTCAAGGTTAAAGAATGAAAATAAACAATTTAATAAGTATTAATCTATTGTAAATTGGTAAATTTGTTTTTATTACTTGTAAGAATTATAAAGTTCAAATATTTTTTCCTGTGCTTAAATGCAAATGTGAAATTCATACCCTCAGAATAACTCTATAAAAAAAACTTGCTAATAATAAGAATTTTTTTGTGATTTAATATGCATGATGTTATAACTATATAAAATTGGAGAAACAATTATTTTGTTATATTTAACTATAATAATTTCATGATATAATATGCATGATGTTATAAATATACAAAATTGGAGAAATAATTATTTTGTTATATTTAATTATAATAATTTCAATTTTATCAAAATTAATGAAAATTTTAGTAAAAATATTTAAGATAAATTTTAAAGATAGAATTTCATCCCAAAAATTGATTCAAAATATTAATCAATTTGGTAAATTAATTATTGAATCATTTAATCAAGTTTGCAAATATGTTTATGTTCGACAACATAGGTATTCCAACACAAACACCTTCAGTAACCACTAACACAACCAAATCAAAGATCAACACTACCGATGTTTTAACGTGATAAAACCCATGTGGGAAACATCCATGGCCCCAGCCAACATGGCTAATTGGAGCAATTTATTAATGCAAAAGAAAATATTGCAGTGATATTTACAAGAGAATTTCTCACAATTGATCATTGGCAAATGACCCTCCATGCTCTTTAAATAGAGATCATGGACCAATCGGGTGTTAAGGCATGGATCAATGTAGTTGTTAAGATCGAGGATAATATGAGTCATCGTATCACTCTATGTCAGGAACATATCGTGACCATCATATTACCTAACTAAAAATGCATACTAATGCATACTAAAGAAACACACTTTTACCTAACAACACATTAGACCAAGTTGAACTTAACTAACTCATAAGTGTCTAAATATCCTAACATTCCCCCTTAAGAACAACTTGGGATAGGATTGAAGGATTTACAAAGGAGACACAATAAGAGAAGGAAGGAGGAATTAGATCATATCCCCCTTAATGAAAACTTCATGAACTCCTAACGTAGATCAAAGTTTGGAAAACTTCACTTCTATAAGAGTCTTTGTGAAAATGTTTGTAACTTGATATTTTGTAGGGAAAAAGAACACTTTAATAACTTAATCATGAATGAGCTTTTGGATTAAGTGCATGTGTAGCTCGATCTGTTTGTTGTGATGATGTTGAATTGGGTCTTTAGCGAGCTTAATGGAACTCTTATTTTTGCACTAGAGGGTGTTTGGATGTTATTGTTGGAATCCAAACTCTAAAAGGATTTGTCAAAGCCACAAGGCTTCCTGACTTGCATTAACTGTTTCTCGATACTCTGCTTCTGCTAAAGAAAGAGAAATAATTATTGTTTCTTACATGCCCAAGTGACAAGTCCTAAACTAAGTTTGAAAACATAAACTGTAGTAGAATTGTGATCATCAGGGTCACCAACCCAGTCTGAATCAGTGAAACTAACTAATAAAGGAGTCTCCCTGAGTTGTAATGTACCTTGAACTGAACTGTACCCCAGACATACCGAAGTGTCATTTTAGTTACTTTTCAAAGACTTCCATGGGGTGTTTTCATATACTGGGCAACTATACCAACAACAAAGGAAATATCAGTACGGGTATGAGTCAAATGTAAGAGGCTATAGACTAACTGATGGTATAAAGTGGCATCAAATTCAAAAGAAGTACAAGTGGAAGCAAGTTTAACTCTAGACTAGAAGGGAGAAGGGGCTAGTTTAGAATCATACATGTGAAAGTGGTGAAGGTCACAAGCATACTTAGACTGGGAAAGAAGGATTCCTTTCTTCGTTTGCAATACTTAAAGGCAAAGGAAATAATGCAAATAGTGTAATAATTTCATTTGAAATTTATTTTGAAGGTTGGATTTCACATGGATTAAAAGTTTTGGATCACTACAAGTGAGGATAAGGTCATCAACTTAAAGAAAAAGGATTATAATATGTCTTCCTACTTTCTCGGTATAGACATTAGGATTAGAATGGCATCTAGAAAATCTAGTGTCAAGAAGAAAGTTGTCCATTTTGGCATACAAATATTGGGGAGCTTGATTAGTACCATAAAGAGATTTCTTAAGGTTACAAACAAGGCTAGAGTCATTTTGGACATAGCCAGAAGGTTGTTTCATGTAGATTTATTCTTGAAAATCCCCATTCAAGAAGGCATATTTAATATCCATCTGATGGACCTCCCATTTATGTAAGGCTGCAAGGGATAGAACAAGCGGATGGAATTCATTTTGGCTACGGGGTAAAAGGCTTAATTATAGTCAATGATTTTAACTTGAGAGAACCCTTTGGAAACTAATCAATCCATTTTTTTTCAACACGTCCATATGATGCATACTTATTTATGTACACCCGTTTACATCTGATAAGTTTTCATCCTTTCGGAAGAGGTGCAAGATCCCCAGTATCATTTTCCATTAAAGAACAATACTCTCTATTCATGTTGTATCCCTATCTATATGAACTGGAGCTTGTGCACATGTCTCTGGATCATGAGTCTCTGAAACTTGAGCTAAAATATAAGAGGCTTGTTGAAACTATGAACGTGTTTGACGTTGATTTTAAGGATCATCGTCAAGATCACCAGCTCCTTCTCGAGTTGAACGGACCCATAGTGGAAGTTGTGGTATTGGTGCAGGTTCATGTTCAATGGACTCATCTGGAGGAACGTGAGTAGGTGAAGGTGGATTTTCATCCTCATTGTCATCATCTGAAGAACAAGTAACTAGAATAGGAATAGAAGATGGCACAAACATTGAAGATGGTTTGTAGGTCAAAGAAGGTACAAAAGTTGAATTAAGCTCGCAAGCCAAGATATTTTCATTAAATTTAACATTTATTCTAATAATAATTTCATTAGAATAAGGTTGAAGAAGTATGTAACCTTGGACATATTCAGAATAACCAACAAAAATACACTTCTCACTTTTATGTTGTAAATATTTCATTTTCTCATCGGGAATGTGAACCCATGCTATACTGCCAAATTCACAGAAGTGGCTTACATCTTGCTTAATTTTATGCCATGCTTCTTCCAGTGTTATATTTTTTAGAGCCTTAGTGGGAGTGTGCTTTGCTATGTAATTTTCATAATTAATGGCTTCCACCCAATAATTAAGACTTAATCCCTTAGATTGGATCATACAATTAGCATTTCTTTTAATGTGCAATTATTTCTCTCAGCAACACCATTTTGTTGTGGTGTATATAGAATAGTATGTTGCATTTGGATTCCATGTGCAGTGCAGTAACTTGTAAAATTGTTGTTCACATATTTTCTTCCATTATTTGTTCTTAACCTTTGAAATTTATGTCCAAATTGCTTTTCTACAAGGGCCTTGTAGGACAAAAAATTGTCAAACACTTTGCTCTTAATTTTTAAGAAGTAAAGAAAGTGTATCTGGAAAATTCATCAATGAAAGTTAAGAAATACTTGCACCCAGAAAAAGAAGGAAAAGAAAGTAGACCACACAAGTCACTATGAACAAACTAGAAAGGGGACAAGGGGTGCCAAGAGGCATGTTTTTCAAAACTGTCTCGATGATGTTTATCGAGAACACAACTGAAACAAACACCACCTCTACAAGAAACAAGAAGACTAGTCGTCATATGTTGATTACATAGTTGTTGCAATGAGCGATAGTTTAGATGAACAAACATCTCATGCAAAAGTTTGTTCAAGTCATCGCTATAAGAAACAAAAAACTAATGGAAAAGATGATGACCCAAAGTTGTCAAACGTGTACAACCTGGAAATATCATCATCAATTTCAGTTATGAGTACATGCTTAGGATATTTTAAATCCTTAATTACAACTTGGTGAGGTGAAAACTCTAGGGTTTTACCTTCACTTGAATGAGTGATCTAATATACTGATAGAAGGTTGGAGGACAGACTTGGAACACATAATACATCATTTAAATTACCATTATCTACATGAACTATTCCAAACCCTACAACACTAAGAGATCTATCATCACCAACATATATTTTCTTGGTGTTACATTTATTTAGAGTAGATAATATGAATTTATCCTTAGCCATGTGATAAGACACTCCAAAATCAATAAGCCACTCATAAGAAGAAGAAGAAGAAGTAGAAGTTGCATTAAAGRAGAAACTAGAAGTAAAAAGTGTCCATGAGAAGAAGAAGAAGAATCAATACTAATGGTGTGCTTCTTCTTCACTATTGTTAAAGCTTCCATATTCTTAAAACATTTGGACTCTRCGTGACCATCTTTCCCACAAAAGTTGCAATGCCTATYAGTGTTCTTATTTTTAGGTTTTGTTTATTTTTCACCATTAGGAGCGGAAGTTGGATGAGAGGGTTTGAGACCCTTATTTTCTTTCTTGTTGTGGAAAGGATGTCACTTCTTGGGATTCTTKCATTTATCTTTTTTTTGAGCCACTAAGRCTTTATTGGAGGTACCTGCAGTTTTGATCACTCCAAGTTGCACAAGTTTATCTTGCTCTCTAACAAAAGCATCACAAAAAKTGTTAGGGACCTAAACTCCCTAACCCCTCACATAGGTGGAATAGTATTTTTCCATGTAATAAAGGTCAACATTAGTTAATAAGTCATATTTAATAAATGTGAACAAGTCAATGTGAGAAGACATAATAGAATTTTTCGCTTCTATAAAGATCTTCCTCTAGAATTTTCTTTAGAAGATATAATTAGTATGAATAAGAGTAGGAGGCATGAGAAATATATTTATTGAGAATTGTTGTAATAGAGTGTTTCTCTGCTGGAGGTTTCTCCCTTGAAGAGGAAATTCGACATTTCTTTCTATCAATAAAGGTATCACTTTTGGTATTGTGGTTCTCTACATTTTTTTGTTTCACTGGTATCTTTTGCAGTATTTATGTATTCTACTTATTATAATAGATACGGTACCTAACAAGTGGTATCAAAGCACTTTCCTCTGCAGAAACTGTGGGAATTTTTTCCAGGGTATATATGTGTACTTTCGGCGTCTTTAAATTTCATAGATATATCATTTTGTAGGTAAAACTGTGGTAGGGAAGAATACACACAGGAAATACAGACGGTTTCACAAGGTTGTCTAGAAACCAATGGTTCACCTTGTTGGAAACCTTTGTAACACATGTTGGTTGTCAGATAGTTGGCTTAGGTTGAGGGATAGTTGGTATGGATTGTTGGTTKTCATTGATGTCAACCATTGGAGAGTGATATTGTAGATTGATGTCAACCCTTAGTGATTGATGTCAACCATTGGAGAGTGATATTGTAGATTGATGTCAACCCTTAGTGATTGATGTCAACCCTTGGAGAAATTCTGGTAGCACAAAGGTTTGGGTAATGGACCCAAGTTTGTTTGATGTATAATGGTATGATTTTTAATATATTTTAAGGTAAGACTATTCTAKATGGGTAGTACATGTCATGCCATTTCTGGTGGTATGTGAAACATCACATAACTCCTCGCGGTTAGAGAGTTATGGCCATGTGAAGTTGGAGAACCCAGGTTTGGGTAATGGGCCCAAGTTTGTTTGATGTATAATGKTATGAGCTTTGATATATTTTCAGGTAAGATTATTCTAAGAATGGAGTACCAATGTTTAATGGTCATAATGGTTTTAAGTATGTGGAGMAAAAGGACGAAAGTGTTTGTATAGGCACAGGGAAATTATATTTGGCTATCAGTTGTTACAAGATATGATAGTTCAAAAAGGGAAAAGACTGTAGCCAAGAATGAATTGAAGAAGGATAACAAAATAGCAATGGATTTCATCTGGGAAGGATTACCTAATCCGGTAAGAGAAAAGGTTGATAAATGTTCATCAGCCAAAGAAATTTGGGCTAAGTTACATGACATATATTCTTCACCCATCGTAGATTCATAAAATGCCAAAGAAGATGAAGATACAGAACAAGAAGAAAGATGATCATCATGTCAGATAGATTCATAAGAGAAAGAGTATGAAGCAGAAGTTGATTACAGAGAAAAATTGATCAGTGAAATTGAATATCTAAAGAAAGAAAGAGAAGAAAACAAGTCATCCAAGAAAGAATTGATGAAGCAAAAGGAAAGTGTTCAAGGTTCCGAAAAATATCAGCAGGTCATCAAGAATTTAAGAGCTCAACTAGAAAAGGCCAGAAGAATTGAAGAAACTCTAGAATATCAAAAGAAATGTTTAGAAGCCAACATAGCAACATAAAAGGAAGAAGCAGAAAAGAGAGAAAATATATTGATGGATCATCTCAAGGAAAGAACTAATGACTTAAACCAACTTGAGGAAGAGTTTGGTCAAGAAGAGAGAAGATTGGAAGAAGAAATAATTACATTGAAAATCCAACTTGAAGAAGCAAAGAGAACAGAAGAGGTCAAGAAGTCTCATATAATGAAGAAAGAAGAAGAGGTTGAGAATCCTGAAGAAGAAGTTGTCACACTAAGAGTCAAAATCATCAATCTAAACAAGAATGTTGAAGAGACAGAAACATCCACATCAGTTGTAGAGAATGAAGAGAAGCACTCTACGTTGCTAGAAAAGAAGAATGAAGAAAATAGAAAGAGTTATGCAGAAGTACTCAAAGGAAGGAATCATGGTCAACCAGAATCTAAGAAAACTAATAAAGATACATCTTCAAAAAGACCATCCATGTTCAAGTCACAAAGAAGCTTCAATCATGATCATGATCAGTCAAGGTAGAAATTCAGAAGGACTACACCACAAAGAATATCATTCACTCTCAGGTATGCAAATTTCTTTTATGATCATTGTTTTTATTGTACTAACTTTGGACACAAGGTTTCAGATTGCGGGGATTATAAAATAAATGTTCAAGCAAGAAATGCCTATGTGGCCCCACATAACATTGAATGTTACAAATGCCATAACTATGGACACATAGCTCGTGATCATAGAAGAATGATCGATACTTCCATGAAAGAGAACATTGATATCAGATATAAGAAAGTATGGATAAGAAAACGGGAAAAATAGGTGAAAAAATACCAGGTCCCAAAGATCACAAGATTGGAAATAAAATGAGATGAAGAAAAATCTATAGAGAAAAAGAAGGATGTCATATATAGAAAGGTTTGGAAAATAAATGAAAGAAAAGAAGGACAAGTAAATAAGGAACAGGTTCAAGAGATTGTACTTTCAGGTATTGTAGTGAAAGATGAATCCATAGACAGAAAGAAAGAAGTCAGAGGTCAGAGAGATGATGAATCTACCAATGAAGATGATGATGAATACACATCAGAGCAGGAATTTTTTTGAGCCATCCGGCTTAGAGACTCCTAGGTAATATGAATATTAGATAGCGGGAGTCTATGTGATAGTTGTGACAGACCAAAGAACCATCCTTTGAGCAGCTTGCATAGTTTGAGAAGACAGATCCATAGCAGTTAGTTAGCAGAAGCACAATTTGATAGATTAATCAAGACTTCATGATAGTATAGCAATAAATGGGTCAGCATTATGGACAGTTGTGCAAGTAGATTCTTGGACAGTATGGACAGAGATGGATTTGTAAGAATACTTAGCAGGTTTGTACATATATATGAAAGTGGACAAGAGCATGGTAATCTAGACTAGATAAATATCTACAACAGGCAGGATTCAGAAAAGGAAGTGCAGAAAACAACCTCTACATCAAGGTAACTCAAGATAGTATTTTGTTAATTGAAGTTTATGTTGATGATATTATTTTTGGAAGTACTGGTGACAAGTTAAGCCAGAAATTTGCAAAGGACATGCAGAATGAAATTGAAATTTCATTACTTGGAGAACTATCCTTCTTTTTGGGTCTTTAGATACGTCAAAGCAACCAAGGAATTTTTATTTCTCAAACCAAGTATATCAGAGAAATGTTAAAGAGGTTCGGAATGGAAGATTGTAAACCAGTTATCACCCCCATGCAAACCAGTTGAAAGTTGTGAAAAGATGATGATCCAAAGTCTACAGATTAGAGGCAATACAGGTCAATGATTGGTAACCTACTATATGTGACAGCATCCAAACCAGATGTAATGCAGGCAGTTGGACAGGTGGCACAATTTCAAGAAACACCAAAGGAATCGCATGTATTAGCAGTGAAGAGGATTTTCAAATATCTCAAAGGAACAGAAGAGTTTGGATAATGGTATCCAAAAGGAAAGGATCTATCACTTATTGCCTACACGGATGCAGATTGGGTAGGTTGCATTGATGACCGACGAAGCACCAGTGGAGAAGTGTTCTACTTGGGTGAGTGTTTAGTATCATGGATAAGCAAGAAACAATCATCAGTATCTTTATCCACAGTCGAGGTGGAGTATATTTTAGAAGCATCATGGTGTACACAGCTTCTATGGATGAAACAAACTTTGACAGATATACAGGTTGAGTATGATGAGCCCATTTCAATCTATTGTGATAATACAAGTGCCATCAGTATCTCAAATAACCTGACAATGCACTCCAAGATGAATAACATTACAATCAAGTATCACTTTCTATGGGAACAGGTTGCAAAGAAGAACATTGGAGTTGAATATGTGGGCACAAAAGAACAAGTGGCAGACATATTTACAAAACCCCTTCCACGGGAATCCTTTGAGTATCTTCGCCAGAGACTAGGAGTAATTTCTACTCCAAAATGAATTATTTTGAATGCTTATCTTATATGTCTTAGATGTACATGAGGAAGAACCATAAATAGGACAATTTAGGTTGGGATATCAGTTTCGGGAAGATTTCAATGAGGGGGATTATCCCCAAGGACATTTTAGTTAAGGGGAGCAGCCCCAGATGGAAATATACCTTTGCCATTGATGACAAAGGGGGGGATATTTATCAGATGCAGGATATAAATGCTTGGAGAGAGAGCACAGAGGCATGTAGATAGGGGGAGAATCCCAAGGAGATTTCAGTCAAGGGGAGTAGCCCCAAAGAGAGATACCATTTTCCATTGATGTCAAAGGGGGAGAGATAGAAACATTGATGAGGAGTATAAGCATAAATATTATCATGACTAAGTGTTTCCATCAATGTTGGTGTTGCCATCAATGCTGAAGGGGGACATTGTCAGATAGTTGGCTTAGGTTGATGGATAGTTGGTATGTGTTGTTGGTTTTCATTGATGTCAACCATTAGAAAGTGATATTGTAGATTGATGTCAACCCTTAGTGATTGATTTCAACCCTTGGAGAAAGTCCGGTAGTGAATTATAGTAGCACAAAGGTTTGGGTAATGGACCTAAGTTTGTTTGATGTATAATGGTATGATTTTTAATATATTTTAAGGTAATACTATTCTAGATGGGTATTACATGTCATTCCATTTCTAGTGGTATGTGGAACATCACATAACTCCTCACGGTTAGAGAGTTATGGCCATGTTAAGTTGGAGAACCCAGGTTTGGGTAATGGACCCAAGTTTGTTTGATGTATAATGGTATGAGTTTTGATATATTTTCAGGTAATACTATTCTATATGGATAGTACATGTCATTCCATTTCTGGTGGTATGTGGAATGTTACATAACTCCTCACAGTTCAAGAGTTATGGCCTTACGAATTTGGAGGACCCTCATATGTTGGCTTAAAGCCCCAAAAGGTCAAAGAAGAAATTATTTAAATAATAAAGTGAAGTGAAAAATTCAAAGATTATTATTTAAATAATAAATTGAAGTGACAAAGTCAAAGAGGATTATTTAAATAATAAAGTGAAGTGACAAAGTTAAGGAGGATTATTTAAATAATAAAGTAAATGGAGAACTTTCTA
Organism: Picea mariana; assembly: GCA_032191745.1. NCBI lineage: Eukaryota > Viridiplantae > Streptophyta > Pinopsida > Pinales > Pinaceae > Picea > Picea mariana. The sequence goes on from JASDQU010100113.1 coordinate 14,951, forward strand.
ATTATGGAAAGTGGCTATAAGAAGGTNTAAATAATAAAGTAAATGGAGAACTTTCTAATTATGGAAAGTGGTTATAAGAAGGTTAACCCTAAAATGAGGAAAATGGATTAAGTATTCAAGTGGCTATTGGATATATGGACAAGTGGCAATTTGGGCAAAGTTGGACATAGGTGACTATGTGAACAAAGTAGCCTAGAAGATGCTTCTAAGGAAGCTACTTGGAGAGTATAAATAAGAGGCAAGTCTCTCTCATTTTAATCACACTTGAGCATATTGAATATATATATATATATATATATGTGATTGAGGTAACCAAAGGATATCTAAGATGAATTTCATAGGGAAGGTGAAGTAAATAAGGCCGAAATTCAAGGGAGGATAAATTATTTTGATGATGCTTTCTAAGGTATGTTATTTACAGGTCATCTCATCATTTTTGCAATAACTATTTTTCTAGAATGATTCAGAGCGTGAAATTGGGAGGCCATTGAGAAAACATATCCAATTATCTATGGTATTAATTTCCACTTGTGGGTCGTTGTATTTTTGGAGTTACACTCCATGGAAAATAGGGTTTGTGGCTAGTCCCGAAACTAGTCTAAAACAGGTGTTTCGGGTAAAAACATCATAAATTCTTCATAACATATCCAAATTCAGTAAGACAAAATGTGTTGTTTATAGTACATTCTATAGTATTCTGTGTAAAATTTTCATATCCATACAACAAACATTTCTTGTGGGGCACGCTCTACAAGTTCGCTCTCTAGAATAAGCCAGAATTCAACAAGGTATGTCATTTTTGCTATAACTCCTTTTCTGAGAGGTTCCAAGTAGTGACACCTAGAGGAATTGCATAAAA
>JASDQU010100113.1:26183-39929 GCA_032191745.1 Picea mariana
GTTTTCCCTCTGTTTCTAATTTACTGAGATCGCATAGAGCACACAGCAAAGAGCATATGCAAACAGGAAAACCCTTTCCACTTTGTTTCTAATTTTTCAAGATAGCACAGAGCACAGAGAAAAGAGAACACATAGATCGAAAAGAATAGCAACCCAGAAATAAAAAAACAAGAAATTGAAATAAAGCCAAAATATTATCTTTGTAAAAATTTAAAAGGGTGTATTCAGGCTTTATACCTCTGGATCTTACTAAAATGGTCATATATTGGGAAAACAAAAACCTTTTTGAGTGAAACAAAAGGAATTCTTAATTGAAACGAACGCTATGGATACAATGGAATGGTCCTCTCAACCCAAGAATGTGAAAAAATGGAAGAAACCAAAGATGTGGCAACACGGCTACAGAATCTCTATCTACAATGGGAGCGGGTCTTCAAATTCACTATGATACCATGTTCGACAACACAAGTATTCCAATAGATGATGAACACCTTCAGTAAGAACTCACACAACCAAATCAAATATCAACACATCAATGTTTTTATGTGGTAAAACCCTTGTGGGGAAACATCCATGACCCCAACCAATGTGGCCACCTGGAGTAATTTATTAATGCAAAAGAAAATATTACAAAAAGGTTTACAAGATATTTTCTCTCAATCGATCATCGACAAATGACCCTCCATGCTCTTTAAATAGATATCATGGACCAATCGAGTGTCAAGCCACGAATCAATGTAGTCATTAAGATCGGGGAGAATATGAGTCGCCAGATCACTCTATGTCGGGAACATATCATGACCATCGAATTACCTAACTACTAATGCATACTAATACTATAGAAACACACTTTTACCTAATGACACATGAAACCAAGTTGATATTAAACAAGTACGGCATTGGCATGTGCTATACCTACCGCACGAATTCTGCAAGATGGGCCCCACTTGTGATAGTATATATTAAAAAACAAGAAATATTTATTACAATGATATTGGGGGAAGTAAAGGCAGCAATAAGACTTCAAAGTCTTTGGCCAATAAGATACCAGATAAATGAGATTTAAAATTTAAAATAAATCATGATTTTTTTAAACTTTAGATAAAGAGGTGTATATTTTATGGTCAACCATGAACTAATAGAAATTCAAGCCTAACTCAAAGCTATATACCATGCCTATCAGCAGGTATAATAACTCCTAAGTGTCTAAATATCCTAACAGTTTAGTCAACATATTGTATCATCTTGCAAAACAAAGAATTCACCTTGAAAAATGGTTAAACATTATATGATGACATTAAATGATTACAACAAAAAAATAGCATTAAATAATTATATCTAGATTTGAACATTGTAAGAAATTTCAAATTTAAATGAGTGATACATATCAATTTTKATTTTAAAATGCAAAAATCATTAATGATGTTAATCATTAACATACACAATGCATTTTATAAATCAAATAGCATCAACATCAACATGATATGAAAAAGCATAATATACATTGAAAATAATATAAAAATCAACATATATGTTATACATACATCTCARATATGTCACCTATGGAATCTCAAATTTAAATGAGTGATACATCTCAAATTTAATTTAAAAATAAAGAAATAATTAATAAGATTAATCATTTACATACACATAATGCATTTTATAATAAGCATCGTCAATGACAACATAATATGAAAAGGAATAATATGTATGAGCAATAATATCAAAATTATATATATGTCAAATATACATCTCAAGTCAAATATAAATTTCAAATATACATATACAATATACATTGTGTTAATCAAATATATGCATGTCAACAATTGGTATAATCTAGGTTCACCACGATAGCTAGAGGCATTAGTACATATGCCACCAAGACAGAGGCATCAATACCTCCTCCTACACTAAGCCAAGGGCATCATCACTTCTTCTATGTAATAGTGTAGAATGTAGCATATGATATGTCTCTCCACTAGGAACTATATTAGCCAATGTGACCATAGTGTATATAAAATCAATAGCAAGTGTATTGGGTGTAGAAGTTAGTCAAAAAAATTATAGGGGAGATGGTGGTTACTTAGATACTGGAGGAGATGGTAGTCAATTAGTTATTGGAGGAGGATATGGTGGTTGGTTGACCACTAGAGGTGAGGGTGGTTGGATGGTTGTTGGAGGAGGAGATGGTGGTCTATCAACTACTAGAGGAGGAGGTGGTGGAGTGGATGAGGAGGAGGAGGAGGAGGTGGTGGAGGATTACCATCCTTAGTAGACGAATATGAAGTAGACAAATATGAAAAAGAAGACCGAAAATGATGACTATAAATCAACCTCTTAAGTAGGTTAACACCATTGACAACATGACATATCAATAACATCATATCTAAGGGAAGGTTCACCCATATGGTGCAATATTAGGGTCCCATATGATCTCCCTAGCTCGTACATGGACCACTCTGATGCAAGAAATTAATGCACATATTTGATCTGTCAACTCTTGACAAAATATATTATCTATCTTCCATGGCAGGTCGATTCTTTGTATTTGAGGTAGCTCATCATCCTTAGACGTATCCTCGTCCTGTTGGGGAGTCACCTCCCCAACATATGTGCCAACATCTGCAAAATAGAAAACAACAATAATTAGACAATTTAAATGAAATGTCATAATAAGTTACATGTGCATTAAATAATATAAAAAAATATGTAACTAGATCTATAAAAACATAATGATAATATTACCTCTAGCATCTAGTGGATCGACTTAAGTAAATAGGATGTCTTCATGTCCTCACCATTCCATCCTTACATACAGGTACTGTACAAGATTGAGGATGTGATCATCCTCACTAGCTAGCAATATTAATGAATATGAATTGATTGGCCTAAATGACCACTCCTATTGGCTCCTCTTGGGAAAAATATGCCCCCACATGTGCATATTCACATAAATCATTGGCTTAGGAGGGAGGTGGTCGAATTTCATTCGAGTGATCAAAAACCTCTAAAAAATAAATTAAATTACTTTGAACCAAAGGGGGAGACCATCCTCCCATCAAACATAGTCCAATATCAATCCAAAGAAAAGAAAATGTGTTGCAAAACAATGGACCACCTAATCAAACTAGGCCTCTAAACTAAAGTGTTTTCATAGTGCATCAAGGGTAAACTAATTATGCATTTCCCATTAGAGGTATATTGTTCTAGTGTTCTGACCATAAGCGACATGCACCTAACCTCCTTTACACCAAATGCACATAAATGCAACTAGCCACCAATAACCTAGAAGTCACTAGGTTCAGTGATGTTGCACACATATGTGATCTAACTCTCTCTTGCAATGCTAGGTAGGATACCAGGGAACTATGGAAAATTCTCCCCTCTCCTAGACAAGCTAGTAATGAAATAAATATCCTCTATGTGGTTTGGTACCACAAATCAGAACCAACCCTGAATTATTTCCTAGCATGATCCCGGTGGTGGATCAACTGGAATAACAAGTGTGTGTTCCTCTTGAGGGATGAATCCTTCTCATAAAACTTGAGGCAAATATTCCTCAAAAGGAAACAAGTTTGTTTCTGTAATAGGTTGAGGTACATATTCCTCCCCCTCTTACGGGTCTCCCATTCATGTACAAAGTTGTACAAGTCAACCTACTATTGATACTATTGATGTTGTCATTGTTGTCACTATCTCTAATTCACATAAAAAATTAAGTAGGCGAACACACACATACAACATAAACAATCTATAATAAATTACAATTTTATTTTATTTTTAACTGAAATTTAAATTTTTACAAAAAAAATGTGTAAAACACTTCGGTGTGCCTTAAAAATAGAGACACATTCTCTATAGTGCAAAGTAACCTCAAGTGCATCATAAGCGGTGCTCTTTATTTCAAATTAATGCACTAGTAAAGTGGATAAAATTTTATTATTATTAGTTAGTGACTGGTGCAACGCTTGTACTATGGAATTGACACTTAGTTAATGTGCCTTGTATTCTCAAACACACTATCAACAATATGTCTATACATTCTGAAATGCATTGATAAGTTTGGAAAAAATTATTTTATACCTAGGAATAATGGTGTGCTTAGGATGTAACAGAGCACTGGTAATGGCACTTCCTTAAATCCATGAGCACTCCAACAAAAGTGGGAAATTTTTAAATTTTACAAAATCCCATCATTGTGTTTGGTATGTATGAAGGAACCACTAATGGTGCCTCTGTACATTTCCTAAAGCACTGCTCGAGATAATTTTGTGTATAAAAGGCTCTCAAAAGTGCCTTAATAATATCAAGAAGCATTGAGTACAATGCCACTTAATACTATAAAGAGCATCAACAAAGTGGGGGAATCATATTTATTATTTGTGTTCCATGGTGCACTTATGACGTACAAGAGTACTAGTAGTGGTGCTATCAAAATTTAAAAAACCACTGGGAAGTGTGGGAAAATGTTTTATTTAAACAAAGCTTGTAAGTGTGAATGGTATGTAGCTGGGAACCACTAATGGTGCATTAAATTTCCTAGGGAGCCAATAATCCCAAACAAAATTATACAAAAATAATTTAATGAAGCATTTATAATATCGAGAAGCATTAAAGTTGATGCCATATAATATTATGAAAATAATTGATAAGTCTCGGGTATTTTTAATATAAAAAGTCCTCAATTATGTGTTTATAATATCGAGAAGCATAGAGTATGATTCCACCTAATTTTATAAAAAGCATCAAATAAAATGAGGGTTTTTAAATTTCTTTTTGATATTTTACTAGTGTGTTCAACGTAAAACAATGCATTGCTAATTGTGCAACTTGTAAATTTATAGGATGCATTGCATAGTTCAGTGCAAGTCGAACAACTTGAACAGATTATCATGATTTATTTTTAAATGAAAAAAATAAAAATTTAAGACAAATCTACATTTTAATCCCCTACAAATATAAATGAGGAGGTAAGAAACAATTTACCTTGTTTATTCCCTAAAAAGGAGGCATGGTTGCCACATATATAAAAAAACAAAAATATGGTATTATTTTGTAAAATTTAAAAATGGAAGCATTGAAGGAAAGGTCAAAATGAAATAATGGTTTGGTATTTATTTATTTTTAATTTTACGCAACCATGGTTTCCTCAATAGTTATACATATTGGTGCATTTAGGTGTCCTCATAGAACCGTTATATTTTTTGAAATTTGTGGATCGGTGCGCTTTTTAGGCACACAAATGTGTATCTGGGCTATTAAATGCATTGATTAGTTCTTTATTTTTTATAAAATAAAAACATATATTTTGTAACAAAATGTCTAAACCTAGTTCAACGATTCTTACATATAGAGGATCAGTTATCTTATTGTCTAATGATGCACTGATGTCTATGATATTACAACATATTGAAACATTTTTTAGTGCACCTATATAAGGAATGCACCAGGGTGCCTTCTATGGATGCACACCGATACATTTTTTTTGTAATTTTTAAAATAAAAACCAATATTGCATAGAAAAATGTCTAAACTCATTCAATGTGTTATATCGAGTAATGCACTTGTGTGCTTATGAGTTTATGATACACCACCCAGAGTTTGAAAACTAAAATAAACCCATTTTTTATGGATTAATTATAATAACTTTTAGGGTGCCCACATTTTTTAATGCACTACTATGCCATATATATGGACACATAAGTGTGATTTATATGATTTAATCACATTGATTAAAAACCTTCACTAAAACCTTCAGTTGCTCACCTCTGCTAGAAACCTCTACTATAAATGGACAAGGAAGTAATTTTTGGGGGAGGTTCTGCAAAACTCTATGCAAGGTGGTGTTTTTCTTGTAGTGATTACTAGTTCTACTTCCTCCTATTGATTGGCCTTCCAAATCATTTCACAACATTCCAGAGGAAACAAAAACAAGGGTGATTTCTTTTATGTTGATATATCTCATGAAAACCAATCAGTTCATTATGTGCTTATATTCTAACTCAAGGACCACATGTTCATCAAATAGTTCCTTAAACTAATGCATTGATGTCTCCAACAAGCCTCCTAGAAATATTGAGTGAAATCAGTCTTAAAACTATCTTGTTTGTATAACAATAAAAATCCAATCACTCTTGATTTTAATACTAATCAAACATTCATTTGCATGTTTAAAACATGGTGAAAAATCTCTGCCAAAAGTGAAATAGATAAGTCAAAATGCTAATTGCATTCTAGTTATGAAGCTTGTTTTGTTCATTTGAAGATTGGACCCATGTTCCAATGCTAATATTGTGTATGGAAACTTTGGTATTCATAAACTACACCACCTCCAACCTTAATAATCGATGAATAATTCTACATGATGAGTTGGTGATAATGGGTTTCATGGTCTATTAATTAGTGATAATGGGTTTCATGGTCTATTAATTAGTTTTAATGTGAGAAAAAAATCAAGAGTACATTTGTTGTGTATTTTAATGGTTCACTTGTTGTTGTGATAAGTGAATAAGAAAACATATCAAACAAGAATGGAAAAGATAGCATCTTATGACCAAGGAAGGCCAATGCATGTGGTACAAAATGAGACCTCAATTCAGAAAAATTGCATGATATTTGTTATTTGTTGCTTTTTCTTGATAAAAAGAAGGAAATGGTTATTTAAGATATAAATTGTGTTTCTAGGATCTTGAAATTATGAAGAATATGAAATAAATAGTTAAGTTGAAGTGGTTAAGGCTTTACTAAATTCATTAGTAAGCTCAAAATAGATACATTTGACCTCTCTCGAGTGGAGTGGATTGTAAGAGATTTGGACTCTAGGATGTGGAGGGTAATTGAAAATCATTGCACATAACTTATGGGCATTATACAGAAAGTTTAAACTGATCAAAAATCAATTCAAAGTAGACAATTATATTGGACCAAAATCATTTGATACAAAGTAAAAAAAACTGGTTTCTCTACTCATTTATGAAGGTTTTCCCTATCATTATGTATTCAAGCAACCATGCTTGTGAATGTTGTGCTCTCATTCTCAACAACTTCATGTAATTATATAATATAAGATAAAATAATGTTATTAGTGTCCACAAATGACTAGAGAACTCATTTGAATAAGTTAATGAAAATAAATAAAATATACATTTATATACTCATTGGGTCCTCTAATTCCATATATAAACTGAAATATTTTCTCTAAAAATAAAGACTATATATATGGGATATGATTTATTTAAAATTTAAACCTTATTTAGCTTTTCATAAGAGATTTGAATAAGTTGATGGAAATAAATAGAATCCACATTTATATATTCATTGGGTCCCAATCCCATATATGAAATGAAATATTATCTCCAAAAATAGAGCTGACATACATGGGATATTATCTATCTAAAATTTAAAGCTTATTTAACCTTACATAAGAGATGACAATGTGGAGCACTAATGAAGAATCAGTTTATTCTCCTACATGCCAAATGTTGTTCCAAATGGGCAAAACATTGTTTTAGATATTTCTAAAGTGTCATGGCTAATCTTTTAGACAATACTACCTTTCATGCTAATTTTATTTATCTACTAATATTTAACCTTCACCAAATTCAATCCTCTCTCTCAATATAGCACACTAGTTAGGATAAGATTTCTATCTACATGTGATGATATCCCCAAATTATCCCAACACTTTTGTTCACAGAAGGAAATAAACTTCATGCATTCACTATATTAGAACTAAAAAATGAGCTAATTAGACCAATTCTAACCATGATGAAATACTAATATAAAATGTAGTGCTATTGTCCATGAATCATATATTTCTTATCTAGGGGCTATCCCCGAGGATTGTTGAATGTTATCCTTTAATGTAGCACAACTCCTTACCCTTGATTTTAATATTATGCAAGAACATATATTAGAGACACCTTTGTCTTATCTCCCATGGTTGCGCTGCAAATCCACATGCATTGGGAATATTAGAAATTAACTTTCCACAACATTTATCTACAATTTCCATGTACTCACCCATATGTACAAACTTTATATCTTAAGGTCAATATTTCTCTCTTAATCATTCTTGGTCGGATAAAAATTTCATTTTTTGTTTACATTGGTTAATCTAGAGGTTCAAAATAATGCACTCATTATTTATCATCAATCAATCAAGTTTAATATTTTGAAATTTAAGTTTAATTTGAAAGATTTGGTTTTGTTCATATTTTAGAGAGTATATTTTTGTATTGCAAATAATAAGGAGACAACTTGATCTTTTCCTTTTGAAAGTAGGCACTTTTACCTAGAATCTCAATACAGTAAACATTAATTAGATTTTGTGACATATAAAACTTTGTAGCAAAATTATCAAATGAATGGAAATTATTCATTAATAATTATGACTTTAAACCATAGCGTATCATATGAGAACCATCCCTAGCTACTATTCAAAACTTCAAAATGTAGGTTATGGTATAAATTCAAAATATAATGTTAATTCCTTCATCTATAATTATCGATAGTGATTTCTCTATTTGTTCTTACCATAGAACCATCTTAACGATACACAAACAAGCTCTAAGAAATCTATAATCTTAAGGATGCATACACAAAGTATAATGATCCACATACAAGTCATTGCGACTCTTCTCTATATTTAGTTATTCATTATATTTCTTAATAAAATATAATATAAGTATGTTATAAAATCAATTGTTTATTAGATGAGTGTTACCATTTTCTTCCAAGTTGGATTTCTTTTTCTATAAAATTTTATTCCAAGTCTTCTTACTTGAACATGGACCCAACCTACATAGGCTAGTAGAAACCTAGAAGTTAGGTTGGTTTCACCACTAAGATAAGAGCCCAAATGACCCTTATTCCTTTTTTTTGGATTTTTTTTTATTAAAAAATAATAATAATAATATTCCAGCCTTATTTTTTTTTGTCACTCACACTTAAACATGGACCCAACCTACATGGATTAACAACTTTAAAAAAATATCCAAGTCTTACTTTTGTCCACTCTCACTTGAACATGGACCCAACCTACATGGGTTAGAAACTTAGAAATTAGGTTGGTTTCATGGAAATCATTGTAACATACCACTAAGATAAGAGCCTAAATGACTCCCTAAGATAAGAGCCTAAATGACTCCCTGTTCCTTTTTTCCTTCATTATATGAAACGCATCATTTTATTGGGACTAACTAATTAGTGTGGTAATATTTGTGTCAATAATTCTCTTCTTTGGTTTCTTCGTGGGACTAATGCCTGTGGTAATATTTGGATTCGTAATTTTATTGTTTGGTTTCTTCTTGGAACTAATTAGTGTGGTAATATTTGGGTCAATGATTATACTCTTTGTTAGATTTTCTATATTGTATTTGATATTAATTTATTAATGGAGAAGTCTCAACATAGAGATTTTCTTGTGATGAATTAGTTTATGATATTTTATATTTAAATATTTGATGTTTTATTAAGTATTTTATTTCTACATGATATTAATATTTAAAACTTTATGGATGTTAAACTTAGATTTGGCAATCAAGGTTGAAGTGGAAGGGGGTGCGATCTTTAATGGGTCATGTATTCGTTAGTGGAAGTGATTATCCAGTGTAAATGGTAATTTATTTTTACAAACCACATTTTTATTTCATACTCGAAAATTTGATGTTTTGATGCTTCATGATGCAGAAGCATCTTTGGTTCTGGACAATCTACATCACCCAAAAACATTTCAATTATGTACAAGTTAATTTAGGACAAATAAGGACGATTACAACTCTAGTCGGTAGCTCATGTTATTACTCCTTGTTATAATTGACATTGCTACAACTCCACGCTATAGGATTGGTGTTGCAACTCGCTGCAACTCCACACTACTTGATTGGTGTTGCAACTCGTTGCAAGTCCTACGCTGCAACTCCACACTACAGGATTGGTGTTGCACCTCATTGTAATTCCTACACTGTAACTCCATGCTACAGAATTGGTGTTGCAACTCCATGCTATAGGATTGGTGTTGCAACTCCACGCTATAGGATTTGCGCTGGAATTTTTATGCTACAACTTCACGTGTTGATTCAAAATTCAATCCATGTAGCTTATGAAGATTAAGTGCCAAGTGGAAGTCATTGATGAAGGAAGAGGAAATGAAACTGATTCGGGAAAATGGTTGGGCAACGAATAGTCATGACTATTCATCTTTCCAATGGTAGGGGAAATGAATCAACTGATAGAAACAACATAAAAGGAGAAGGAAGAAATATGTAGGGGTTGATATTTGATCTAGAATAAATGAAGTTTCCTCAAACCGATTTGAAGTGACTGAGACATCCACTAAGAATGAGATCAAGAAGAGACGGTATAGTCTGCAGAAGAACAACATAGTAAATCAGTTCTATGCTAGTGAGAAAGATGTAATTCTCGATTACATTGTAATGAAGGCATTCTAAAATCAATAATAAAAGCAAGTATTCACAACATGTTTGTCTTCTAGTGGTTGTAATTAAATTCTTCTATTCAATATTAACAACAGTGAATGAATTGTTTGTTGCATGTTTAAATATGAGCTTTGTTTTGCATTCTGATGGTAGAGCATAGTCCTGTAGGCATTAGAATTGCTTCAAGTCTGTGAGCTGCGTCAAGTGGTATCAGAGCTAGTTTAGGTTCCCGAGTTGTGAGAGTACAGTGTTGGAGGTAAGGCATGTGAATGTTGGTTTGAGTAAGGGTTGTAAGACAACTCGTAATGATGCCACCACGAAGAGAAGGAGCATAAAAAAGAGGTGCAAGAGATAGGGAAATCGAATAATTAAGAAGAAGAATAGAAGAGTTGGAGAATAGAAGAAATGGAGAAGCTGAGTTAGATTATGAATCTGAAGAAGAGGTTGAAGATGAACAAAATGTTGAGGAAGGAGGCCCAGCAGCGCATTTGATATCCTTCTTGAGTAACAGAGGTAGTGTGAGGGTTGAAGTTTTGTGCTATGATAGTATTTTGAAGGAAAAAACTCTTATAGATTGGATAGGTGAGCTCGAAAGATACTTTGAGTATGAGAATGTTCAAGATCCAAATCGTGTTCATTTTTCCATTAAGAAGTTGAAAGGACATGATACACTTTGGTGGGATATGCTGCAAAAAGATAAAGTAGATCACAAATTATAGAAGATTAAAACTTGGAAGAAGATGGTTAATAAGACCAAAGATAAATTTTTACATGTTGACTATCAGCAGAACTTGTGTAAAAAAGTACAATATCTCAGGTAGAAGGAGACATCCATGCGTGAATATACAGAAGAATTCTTCAATTTGTCACTCGGGTCAGGGATGAAAGAACTGAAGTATCAGAGAGTGGAAATATATGTAAATGGACTGAAGTACCAGATTCAGGATGAGGTGAGTACACATTACTTTCAAAATGTAGACGAAGCGTATCAGGTTTCTTTAAAAGTAGAAGAAAATATTGACAGAAGGATATGATAGAAGTTTTGGGGAAATAGGACTAGAGGTAGAGGCAGAGTAAGTGATGCTAAAGACAATGAGAAGGAGGATGAGGCGACCAGTAGGAAACCTACAAGTGGAGGAAGAAGCGCTGGAAAAGGTAGAGGTTTTGGTCGTGGTAAGTATGTAATTACATGCTATAATTGTGGAGTAGAGGGTCACAAAGCATCAGAATGTCCAAAGAGATAGAATGCAACAAGAAGAAATGAAGCTAGGATGAAAGTCACCCAAGAACATGAGGCAGCAGCTACTGGTGGGAATGTGGAAGTACTCCAGCAAGAACAAGGTGAAAACCTGATGTTGAGAACAGCATTACTCAAGCCTGATACAAAGGAACCAGTAGAACCTGAACAAAGAAAGAGAGTGTTCAAGACTAAATGTAAAATTTGTGATAAGTGTTGTAATCTGGTCATAGATGGCCAGAGTATAGAAAATTTGGTATCCACTGAAGTAATGGGGAAATTGAAGTTGAAAGATATTCCACACCCCAATCCATACCAATTTTCATGGTTGCAAAAGGGACAGTAGGTGACTATCATTGAACAATGTTTATTGATTTTCCAGATTGGAAGTTTCAGCGAACAAATTTTATGCGACGTGATAGAGATGCATGCATGTCATGTATTACTAGGGAGACAGTGGTTGTTTGACAGAAAGGTATTCTATGATAGCAGGGAGAATTCATATGAATTTGTCAATGATTTCCAGCAGTATAAGTTGGTACCAATGTCAAAAAAGAATACGGACAGTAACAACAGCAAGGGGATGAACAGCAGTAATAGCGAAGTTATGAACGATAGTAACAGCAAGAATATGCATGGCAACAATAATCAAATCATGTTATGTTCTACTAAGGAGTTCCTAAGAGAGCATAAACATAATGGTTGTTGTTTGGATATAACACCAAAAAAGATTCAAGAGACGAAGAAAATGGATTTTATATCAGTGGAAATTCAACACTTGTTGAAGGATTTTAAGGAAATTATAGCAGATGATTTACCACCAGGATTACCCCCATTGAGAAAAATCTCACGTCAAATCGACCTAATACCAGGGTTGAGTTTTCCAAATAAATCACCTTACCAAATGACTCCAGCAAAGAGTGAAGAGGTAAGTAGACAAGTACAAGAGTTACTTGAAAGAGGGTTAATTCGAGAAAGTTTGAGTCCTTGTGTAGTACCAACATTTTTGACACCAAAAAATAATGGTGAGTGGCGGATGTGTATAGATTCATGGGATATTAATAAAATCACCATTAAGTACATGTTTCCTTTATCAAGAATCATGGATGATCTCATGGACAGTTTGAGTGGCGGTGAGTACTTCATGAAGATTGATTTGAAGATTTGTTATCATCAAATGTGGATAAGGGAAGGTGATGAATGGGAAGAACTATAAATATACGACAACAAGAGTGGTTATAAATATACGACAACAAGATTGGTTTACAAAATGAGCTTGTATACTTGGGTTTTTTGGTTTCTAAAGAAGGTTTGAATATGGATCCTAAGAAGGTAAAAGAAATATTGGATTGGCAGACACCTAAATGCACTTTTGGCGTGCAGAGTTTCTTGTTGGATTACTGAGAGGGGGGGTGAATCAGTAATAACGTAATTATAATCCTTTTTCTTCAAATGTTATATCAATGTAGAATTATTATCCAATAATGAGCAGTAATAAATAAACAATCACACACATACACAGTACACCAGTGTTTTACGTGGAAACCCAAATCGGAAGAAAACCACGGAATGTTTTTTCTTATATGTCTTGAAGAATTACATTCATTGGAAGCACCAACTTCCTTTGTTTTCCAGCTGCAACTGGAAGGAGGCTCCAACCCCCTAGTTTCTCACGCTACAACCTGAGGGAAGCTCCAACTCCCCAAATCTCTGGCTACAACCAGAAGGAGGCTAAAATCCCCAATGTTCTCCGGCTACAACCGGAAGGTGGCTACAACCACTTGTCTTTGCCCCATCTTGCCACCCTAAAGTAGAAGTAGAATGATGGAACCACTGTCACACTATCACTGTGAGATATATCATTGTAAACCTATACCAATAAATCTGAACCATGCATCAACCTGTACCATAAACAAGTGCATCAACCATGCACCAACCTATAATCAACCTGTACCATAAACAAGTGCATCCAACCATGTGCCAAGTATGTACCAATCATGTGTCAACTACTCATCAACTATGACTCATCAATATGTACCAACATCATCAACTATACACCTCATGTATGTG
>JASDQU010100113.1:40029-75796 GCA_032191745.1 Picea mariana
TTCCCTGACAAATTCACTTTCCTTCATCTCATTATTCCACAATTAAGCATGGGTTCTCTTACTCCACAAAGCGTCTTCCCGTGAGGGCTTTCACCATAAGAGGACCACTTTGGAGTTCATCCATATTTACTTTTTATCAACCGTGACGAAAAAATAATGAGCCATATTTACATCAAACACTATTGGGTCCATTACCCAAACCTTTGTGCTACGGGTCTTTCTTCAAGGGTTGACATCAATGACAACCAACCTTAATCAACATTTCCATGGACTAAGGAGTTTCTATAGGAAGTTAATTCGAAATTTCAGTCTAATTTGTGCACCTCTTACTGAATGCATGAAGAGAGGCACATTTCAGTGGACAGCAAGCAACAACAAGGTCATTTGAAGATTTGAACAGAAAGGTGACAGAACAATCGGTATTGGCACTTCCAGATTTCAATAAGGTATTTCAAGTAGACTGTGATGCAAGTGGGACAACAATTGGAGCAGTTATGAGCCAAGAAGGTAGACCGATAGCCTTTTCAATTAAAATTTGAATGAAATGAGGAAGAAATACTCTGTTTATGATCAAGAATTTTATGTTATCATTCAAGCCCTAAAAAAGTGGAGACAATACTTGCTTCCAAAGGAGTTTGTTTTGTTTACTGACCACAAGGTGTTGCAGTACATTAACAGCCAAGGTAAATTGAATCAGAAACATTATAAATGGGTAGAATTTTTACGAAGTTATATGTTTTTTTTGAAACACATGTCAGGGAAGTCAAACAAGGTTGTTGATGCATTGAGTCGGAGGACAGTGCTGCTAAACAATATGTTAGTTGCAGTGGTAAGTTTGGAATGTGTGAAAGGTTTGTATGAAGACGATGCAGATTTTACAGAGGCTTGGAAAGCATGCAGAGAATCATGGAGTATGGATCGAACCCCATTCTTAGATTACCACATTCAAGAAGGCTTCTTGTTTAAGAACCAACAGTTATGTGTTCCATATATTTCAGTACAGTTGAACCTCGTTAGAGAGTTGCACAATGGTGGTTTAGGAGGACATTGTGGCATGGATAAAACCACATCATTGGTGAAAGAATGGTATTTTTGTCCCAACATCAACAAAGATGTCAGAAAATTTGTTGAGTGTTGTAGAGTTTGTCAATTAGCTAAGGGAAGAAGTCAAAATACAAGACTTTACACTCCATTGTCGGTACCTGAAAGACCACAGGAAGATGTAAGCATGGATTTTGTGTTGGGGATGCCTATGGCATAGAGGAAGTATGATTCTATAATGGTGGTAGTAGATCAATTTTCAAAAATGGCACATTTTATAGCATGTAAGAAGACAAGTGATGCTAGTGAAGTGGCTTTCTTTTTTTTCAGAGAAGTGGTATGGTTGCATGGCCTACCGAGGAGTATGAGTTCAGACAGAGACGCGAGATTTCTTGGTCACTTTGGAGGACACATTGGAAAAGGTTGGGTTCCAAGTTGATATACAGTTCGACCTATCATACCCAAACAGACGGGTAGACCAAGGTGGTGAACCGAAGTTTAAGAAAATTATTGAGAAGTTTGAGTGGTGAAAATCCTAGATATTGGGATTCATTTTTGGCACAAGTTGAATTCGCTTACAATGATTCAGTGAACAGATCTACAGGGAAGAGCCCATTCCAAATTGTTTATGGCAGGTCACCTAAAGGAGTGGTAGATTTGGTTGATTTACCGGATCTAGGAGATAAAAGGAGTATTGATGTTAGTGATTTTGCAGATATTATGTAGGAATTGCATGAGCAGGTGAAACAAAAATTACAAGAAATAAATAACAAGTATAAATAGAGGAAAGACATGCAATGAAGACAGAAAATATTTAAAGAAGGTGAGTTATTCATGGCTCACTTGAGAAATGAACAATTTCCCAAAGGCACTTATAACAAACTTAAGTATAAAAAAGTAGGACTGTGCAGAATCTTGAAGAAAATATATGATAATACTTATCAGTTGGAACTTTTGGACAAGTTCGATATATCTCCAACATTCAATTTTGTTGATCTGTATGAGTTCCATGAAGGAGAAAATGGTGATGATTAAAGTACTTTGAACAGATGGGAACAAATACCAATCAAGTGAGCTGAGGAAGTGAAATAAATTTTGGCCACAAGGATTGGTAGAAAAAATCGCAACAAGGAATATCTCAAAGATTTAGTCAAATGGAAAAACAGAGGATATGAGGATTCATGTGGGTTTCTAAAGAAAAACCAAGGCACCTACAAAATTCTTCATCCTCTGGAACAATGACCACATGAGATGGGAGCTCATGTTTTCTTACCAAGGGTGTCTGATGCAGGAGCATCTTTGCATCTTTGGTTCTGGGAAATCTGCATCACCCAAAAACATTTCAATTATATACAAGTTAATTTAGGTTAAATAAGGATGGTTGCAACTCTACTCGACAGCTCGTGTTGTTACTCCTTTTTATAATTGACATTGTTGCAACTCCTACACTGCAACTCCATGCTACAGGATTGGTGTTGCAACTCGTTGCAATTCCTACGCTGCAAATCCATGCTACAGGATTGGTGTTGCTTTTCTTACACTGCAATTCCACGCTACAGGATTTGCGCTGGAATTTTTATGCTACAACTTAACGTGTTCATTCCAAATTTAGTGCATGTAGCTCATGAAGATGAAGTGTCATTCCAAATTCAGTGCATGTAGCTCATGAAGATTAAGTGCCAAGTGGAATTCATTGGTGAAGGAAGAGGAAACGAAACTGAATTGGGAAAACAGCTCAGCAACAAACAGTCATGACTATTCATCTTTCCAACGGCAAGGGAAACGAATCAACTAACAGAAACAACATAAAAAGAGGAGGAAGAAAGATTATTTTCAAGCTAGAAGAAAGGAAGGTTCCTCAAAGCGATTTGAAGTGACTGAGACAACCACCAAGAATGATATCGAGAAGAGACGGTACAGTCTGTAAAAGAACAGCATAGTAAATCAGTTATATGCTAGTGAGAAAGATGTAATTCTCAATTACATTGTAATGAAGGAATTTTGAAATCAATAATAAAAGCAAGGATTCACATTTTATTTGTGTTCTTGTGGTTGTAATTAAATTCTTCTATCCAGTCTTAACAACAGTAAATAAATTGTTTTTTGCATGTTTAAATATGAGTTTTGTTGTGCATTCTGATGGCAAAGCATAGTCCTATAGGCATTAGAATTGCTTCAGGTCTGTGAGTTGCGTCACTTCAATAAGTAGTATATTTCTACACAATACCAACATTTAAAACTCTATGGATGCTAGACCAAGATTCGATAATGAAGGTTGAGGTGGAAGGGGGTGATTTTAATGGATCATGGATTTGTCAGTGGAAGCGAATGTCTTAGTGTAAAAGGTATTATATTGTTGTGTGCCACCTTTTTTATAATTATAGTACCTTTGTATAAAATCATTCCCTTTATACTAAACCAAAAACCAATACACAGTATAATTTGATTTAAATTTATTTGTTTGCATTTTAGAATTAGTATATTTTGATTATGTAGATTTCCATAGTTAGTTGTGATGCTGGAGAATTTTTTTGGAGGTAAATTGTGTATAAGGTTTCGAAACATATATTTTTCTAGCATGCCTATGTTTTCTCTTTATTTAAATGCATTCATTTAAAACATGTTATCCATTTTCTACTTGCTTGAGACATGAAAAATGCCATTTATTTCAAATAAATAAGTTTACCACAAAAAATGCATAAATAGAAATGGTCTATGTATATGTATACAAGCTAAAAAATTTACTAAACTTGACTTATAAAATAAGAAAGAAAGAACATGGAATCCATACATATGTTGTATATTTTTAACTAAATGTTTGTGGACATGATACACGTGACCCTCAACAAACCTTGAATATAAAAATAGTGTCACCATACTTGTACACACCCCTAAACTAACATTTGTGCTAATGAACCTTGGCATCCACACTAAATTAGGTCAAATTCATTAGATCAATTACTTTTTTTGCGTGGAAGAATGCATGGGAAACTTGTCGAGTATTTCTCCGCATTTCATGGATGGTAAACGGGGTAAACTGTCAGTCCTAACTATAGCGCGTAGCCCCAAGGGAATCAAGAGAGTTGAACCCGTGACCAGCAACAAGCATGGAAAACTCACAACTAGCTCTAGACCAATTGAGCTAACCCTTGAAGCTACATTAGATCAATTACTTGTATTAGGCCTACTTGCCAATTCTAGGTTGACTACTATATTTTGTAGGCTTGTTTTTTCGTTAACTTGGTTGTACCTAGCCTATATGTATACAACTTCTAAATATTGTTTATCTTGTTTTCCCTCTCATCATAGCCCAAACATGTTTGGTTAACTAAATAAGATCCAACAAACTAAATGGTAAGAAAATCATGTATATTTAATTATGTTACTTTTGTTCCATAGGTATATATAATATTAGTTAATTTGGCCTGTAAAGGAATGAGCTCAAACTAAAAATCCAAATATGTATACAAAATTAACCCGTGGGTGAAATTTAGCTAATAAAGTTTTCCCCAACTTGCACTGTAATTGTAAAATATCTAAGATTTTATGATAGGACAAAGCACATAAAACTACATACCAGTTTGTTTGATAATGGGTCAATAGTGGTAAAATGATGGCATATGCATTGACTAAGGCTCTTGCAAGGGGAAAGTTCTAATTTCATAAGAGTGGTTTAGGGATGGACTCGGATGAATAATTATATACTCTCAACTAGTGACAATGTTGTAGATTTGCATTCTATGAGTGTGCATATTGTACTTTTATAAGGTGAGTCTCTTAGTAGAATTCCCATGGGAGATAGTCATGCCATCGGATCAACATCCAACAAAGCCTCAGTTGTGGCCAACCATGGCCTACCTGAAATCAAAGGATAACCTCCCAAGTTGGATTTTAGCTAAAGAACCACAAAATCTAAGAGATACTCTCAGGAGTCTACAAAAATCACTACATATTCCTGGATACCCTCGGGTTTAATAGTGGATCAATCAGTTAATTCGAGGACCATAGGAGTTTGTTGTAAGTTGGACAATCCAAGCTTCTCCATGGTCTCCTTGGTCATATTGTTAATAGCAGCCCCTAAGTCGATTAGATTGTTTTAGAGAAGGCCATTATTGATTTGGACATCAACTATAGGGCTCCCTAGATGTAATGTCCCCTTCCAATTGATCATGATGGAGGATGACTTAATAGCCTATATGACTCCCATAGGCTAGAGTCAGCAAGGACAAGGGAGTCAAGGAAGGTTATTTGGTGTCACTAGGTTAAAAGAATGACAAATCCTAAAGTGACATTAAATAAAAATAAATAATTATATTTAAATGAAATTGGAGGGAAAATGAAGTGAAGGTTTGATTTGGTCAAAAAGGGGAAAGATCTAGAAGGCCCGGAGAAAGGATAAATAGAGGGGTAACCCTTCTCTTTGGCATTATGATTTGATATCTCATTTTGGAGTGCTCTTGGAGCCATTATTTCATTGGGTAAAGAAAAACCCTTCCACTATTGTAGTTTAGTTTCGGTGGTGGAATATCCACCCTAGCTACACAAGAGGGGAGTCCACCTAGGCTTTCCATTGGAGCTTCAGTTCGGGTTCATGGTCAATTGAAGGTTTTTGTAAGTAGTTTGCGAAGATTTTTCAGAAGAGGCCAATCCAAAATTTGGTCAGAAGGGTTTCAGGGAAATCGTGGTTGAGGGAAGCCCCTTGGGTTGAGTACAGGGTGCCTCGCGAGGCCCCACTATGCATCCAACAATTTTCCCGTTGCCTTGGATTGAGTTTGTGAGGGTTACAGGAGGGATTAGAGGGTCGCTTGCAGAGTGGACATTATTGGAGCAGAGCATTGTAGGGATTGAAGAGCCTTGAAGCAGTGGACACCATTGATTGGCATCATTCCAGGTTTCTTTGTATTGTTTTTGTTAGTATATTTTGCAACTGCTTGGAAGCCATTAGACCTAAATGTTTAGGAGTATTGTGCCACTATTATTACAGCCATTAGATATCTTTGTATTGTTGGGATTTTGGGGGCTTCCACACCATAATAATATGTCATGGTTATCTACTATCTTTTTTATGTAATGGATGCATGCAATATATTTGACAATATTCTTATATGAGCAAACTATTTGTAAGAAGTTAACAACAACCTTAATGCAAAGTATTTGACACATTTACACGAGGAGAAATATCAATTTTCAGATAATAAGAATAATGTTTCCACCTAGCCTAGTTGGGGACATTACAGTGGTATCAAAGTTGGTGATCTTGCGAACCTGTGATTTCTTGAGGCATTGATGCAAAGGAAAACTAGAGGACGAGGGAAACAACCCACCCCAAGATCAGAGTTAGAAGAGGTAGAAGTAAAGAGATTTATGGGGGATCATCCAGAATATAGGACCATATAGTTGTTGGAAAGCGTAGCTAATGGACATAAACAATTAACGCAATTTCTGACACAGTTATTTTCCGACAATCAAGCAAACCAAAACCAGGGAGGTACCAATTGGAACCATGCAGAGGCCATCCATAGAGGTGGTAGGACTCCTAAAGGGAGTAATACCTATGGGTCAGCACAAACTGTCTTCAAGGAAGGTAGCAGAAAGGTACCCAGACCATTATTGCCACCATTCCTTGAGTAGCAGCCAATAGGAGCATTAGAACAACAGGGGGCAGACGAAATCAACTCCTACTTTAGGGAGTATCAGTTGTTGGAAGGAGTGTTGTAAATANCACCAACTCAATGTGAGGCTGCTACCTCTGTTTTACAAGCTGCAACTTGTTTGAGAGCACCAACTCTCTGGTTTCTCTAGCACCCACTAGAAGGAAGCACCAACTCCCTGAATATTCCAGCACCAACTGGATGGAAGCACCAACTCCCTGAATGTTCCAGCACCAACTTCCAGTTACACAGGCTCCAACCTGCATAACAGAGAACACTAGTTCTCCCTTGCACCTCCCTGCCACCCTGGTTTCTCTGGCTGCAACCAAATGAAAGCTACAACTACCTGTGTTCAAGATCCCACTTGAACCTCTGAGGGAAACAGTCCTCCCGAGCACCTCCCAACCTCCCTAAAATATCAAATAATGAATACACAGAAAATTACCCAGATAAATCAATTCTTACCTTCCTTTCTCTGTTATGTGAGTCTGATCTTCCACAAACTGTTCTGCAAATCTTCTCTTCCTCTGTATGTTCAGCAGGTCTTCTCTACATCAACTCGTACTCTCATTCTACTCTTCTTCAACTCATTCTCTTATTCTGCTCTGCGTTTTCTCTTGCTCTGCTATTCTGCTCTACGTTCCATTTCACTCTGCACATATGCTTCCTTTCCTACCACGCATCCTCTTCTGTATTCTTTCTTACTGTTTCATTCCTTTCCTGTCCAGAAGGCCAGCCAGACACAGTTTGTTTCATCTTCAATTATACACACAAGCACGACATTTCAACATCCCAACTCCTTGGGCAAAATGACAACAATTGTCCAGCCAACCGAAACGCCAACTAATCGACAACTAATTTGCAATCATGAGTCCGTTTCACTAACGGATTTGTAACTGAAAAGTTAATCTGTGAGAAAGAACAGTAACCCTCCAATTACATTCAAGTTTTATCCACACCGTTGGATGATCTTTATTATTCTTGCCTTTTTAAAACGGATTTCGACATTTCGGCATTCCTGTGCCCAAGTGTCTCGACACTGCATGTCGCGATCTCCGAAACTCCGTAATGGAGCTTATCTGGACTGACCCCTTCTCTCCCCGTGACCAGGGGCTGTGGCCAAGGCTTTATGTGAAAGGCGCTTTCGCGATTTCACATATCGCGAATTCGTAATTCCTTATGTTCAATGTTCCTGTCACCTCCAAATCCCAATCTGCGAAATTCCATAATGAAATCAGATCGACGATCCAGATTATATCTAGATCTGACGGTTCACGTTAAGTCGGGATATTACTCATCGCGATTTCAAAACTCTGGACGATCGGTGTTTTCATCAACTCGAATTCCCGATTCTCGAAATTCAGTAAAGAAATCGAATTAATGGTCCAGATCACTCCTTGATCTGATGGTCGTTGTTACATCGCGATTTCGCCTATCGCAATTTCGTAAATGTTGCATAGTTTCTTCTGCCTCTCCATATCGCGATTCACGAAACTTTGATAAGGGATTAGATCAACGGTCTAGATCGGATCTTGTCTTGACAGTTGCGATTGAATCGCGATATCACATATCGCGAAATCGGCATTCATGTTGCATTGTGTTCTTTGCCTCTCTATGTCACAATTCGCGAAACTCCGATATGGAGTTTGATCAACGATCCAGGTCTGATATTGACTTGACGGCTATGATTGAAACGCGATATCGCATATCGCGAAATTTGGGTTCTTGTTGCATTTGTTTCAAATCGCGATTCACGAAACTCCGATACGGGCTGTGATCAACGGTCCAGGTTATTTCTTGATCTGACGGTCCAGATTCAATCGTGATTTCGCATATCACGAAATCGGCATTCTTGATGCATTGAGTTCTTTGCCTCTTGAGTTCGCGATCCCCGAAACTCCGATAAGAAGTTAAATAAACGGTCCAGATCTGATCTTCTATTCAGCGGCTGCGATTAAATCGTGAATTTGCATATTGTGATTACACTCGCTTCTCCTTGCAGTTTAAAGACCGTGCAGGTTCTCTTCGATCCAACGATGGTCGGACCCTGCGCTCGGATCTGACGACTGAGATCTATC
Organism: Picea mariana; assembly: GCA_032191745.1. Taxonomy (NCBI): domain Eukaryota; kingdom Viridiplantae; phylum Streptophyta; class Pinopsida; order Pinales; family Pinaceae; genus Picea; species Picea mariana. Next base: position 48,800 of record JASDQU010100113.1, read on the forward strand.
TCCCTCTTCAACGATCAGAGATTCTTCTTCACAAACTTCCGCTCATGCGCTGCTTTCGATCATTCGCTACCTTCGATCATTCGTTGCCTTCGATCTTTCACTGCTTTCGATCATTCACCTCTATGTTCTTATCTTCTATTTGCCTGTCAATTACAAACTTGTTGTTCTCATGTCATCTTCATTGTTGCCATCAATGACAAGCATTCGCTGTCTGTTAACTGTCTGTTAAATATTTGCCAACAAGGAGCCCAGACAGCCATGTCTTACAAAGACTATTGCAACCTCGGGATGAGGAACAAACCCGGGGTGAGCCAAAATCAACGAAATTGCGATCTTCCGCGCAAATTGGGGAAGATGACTATCCCATCTTTTGACGAATCTAACAGGGGCACATCTTGAGCATGGGTACATAAGTTGGACACTTATTCTCAGCTTAACTCGATGACAGAGGTAGAGGCAATCAATTTTTCCACCCTACACTTGAATGGAGAGGCTCATGAGTGGTGGTACCATGGGCTATTAACATTGAGGCATTCCAACATCACATCATATGAGGATTTCACTTAGAGGCGATGGACAGGTTCGATAGGAAGGACTCTGAGATCCACTTCAAGAAGTTGCACAACTAAGGAAGATAAGTACACATGAAGCCTATGTCAAAGAGTAGACATGGTCACTGATGTTTCTAAGAAGAGATCGGTGATTTTTTTCATGGAGGGCTTGGATAAACCCTTAAGAGGCTAGGTGAAAGATTTCAGGCCAAACACACTACAGGAAGCTATCATGAAGACCCGGGATATGGCAGACATGGTCCCTAAGAAGACATCAGAGAAAACATTTATCCCATAAAAGGGTCAGGTGTCAAAACCTCCCTAGAAGACATGGACATGGAAGGAAAGCTTAAGTGAGGAAACTCGAAGAGATCTAAGGAGGAACAAACTTTGCTACAGTTGCAAAGAGTCGTGGGAATCGGATCATCAGTATATGGGCAAAGGTAAATTCCATTATATTGAGGTGGTTTTCAACGAGGAGGATGGCGATGATTATGAGGGCATTGGACATAACAGTGAAGAGCCATCACACCTCAAGGCTACAGAGCAAGAACCATTGCAGAATAATGCCAAGGGAGTAACCATTGCCACTCTTTCAAGAGTTCCCAAATATTACACCTTTAGGGTCAAAGGTATTTTGCAGGGACAGAGGGTTACGACACTGATTGATGGTGGGGCCACCCACAGTTTCATTGATGTTACATTGGTCACAAGGAGACAAATACCTATAAAGGACTTTGAGGGATTCAATGTGGTTGTAGCAGATGAGTACAATATGGCATGTACTTAGAGGATCGGGGGATTGGATGTAACATTGGGAAACTATACGTTGATTGATGATTTCTATGTCGTATATTTAGCAGATACTCATGTGGTTCTAGGAGTTCATTGGTTGTACTCATTGGGAGATATCTACATGAATTATTGGGACATGAGGATGGAATTCCAGATTAAAGGTGGAAAAAAATTCATCCTGAGAGATATGTCAACAGGTTCTCCCATATCGTGTCTAACCAACGCATGGAGGCCCTTTTTAAACATGAGGACGTGGATTGCGCAGCAAAGTGCTTGATCACCATGGAGAAACCATCACAGGATCACCAACATTACCCTGCGGATATTCAAGCATTGCTTGGAAAGCATGAAAGAGTGTTTGAACCATTGCCATCAAGGAGACCACCTGACAGAGGATTTGAGCATGTCATTGAACTAGAAGAGGGATCGAGGCCCGTGATCACCACACCCTACATGCATCCAAAGAGGTTCAAGGACGAAATAACGACGGCCATAAAGGAATTGTTCAAGATGGGACATATCGGGCCTAGTTATAGTCCCTTCACTTTGTCAGTTGTACTAGTGAAGAAGAAGGATGGCACTATGAGGATATGCATACACTGCATGGAACTGAACAAGAAGACCATCAAAAACCGATACCCAATACCCAGGATTGATGAGCCGATAGACGAGTTGCATGGGGCTGTGTACTTCTCAAAGGTTAATATGTGATTAGGATAGCACCAGATTTATTTCAAAGAGGAGGATATCCAGGGGTCACTATGGGCACTATGAGTTTCTATTCATGCCCTTCAGATTGACTAACACACCAGCTACCTTTCAGTGATGCATGAACTATATATTCAACAAATAGTTGAGAAAATTTTTATTGGTTCTCTTCGACGATCTTCTGATCTACAACAAGACGTGGGAGGAACATTTGAAGCATGTGGGCAATATTCTCACCATTGTGGAGGAGCAGACGCTTTTTTCCAAGGACGCAAAGTGCGAGTTTGGGTTGAAAAAGATCCTCTATCTAGGGAACGTGATCGTTGTTGGAGTAAAGGTGCATCAAGAGAAGATCCAAACAATCCTAGATTGGCCCACCCCCAGATCATTCATTGATTTGCAAGGATTCTTCGAGATATGCATCTATTACAAGCACTTTGTAAAATGATTTTCACAATTGGTTGCGCCATTGACAGACCTCGCCAAGAAGGGGGCATTATGATGGTTAGAGGACACACAAGTAGCATTCGCCAAAATGAAGAGGATGATGAGCACTTGCCCAGTATTAGCACTCCCATATTTCAAGTAGCCTTTTGTCCTGGAGTGTGACGCATCCAGTGAGGGGATAGGAGTGGTATTGATGCAGAACAGACGACACCCGATAGCTTTCGAGAGAAGAAAGTTAAGAGAGCCATATAAGTTCTATCCGATCTATGATAAGGAGATGTTGGCCATCATCCATACATTCGCCAAGTTCAGAAATTACTTGGTAGGAGGGCGCTTTGTGGTTAGGACTGACCACAACACCTTGAGATATTTCTTGGAGTAGTGGGCCCTAAAAGAGAGGCAGTAGAAATGGGTGAGTAAAGTGCAGGCATATGATTTTGACATTGAGTATGTACAAGGGAAGAAGAACATATTTGTTGACGCCTTATCCAGGAGACCTGCAGCCTTCTCCATGACAGAGATCTCGACAGACTAGAAGTCCATTATGTTGGTGGAATACTCCAAGAATACCTTCGCCTGTGAGCTGATGGAGGGAAGTATCCAGGATGATAGGTACAGGGTAGTGGATGACATCATCTATTACAAAGACAGGATCTATCTTGTCCCTAAGTCCAAACTTGATCTGAATTATTTTCGGCATGAAATGAGAACGGATATATAATAAAAAAATGTACATAGATATCTTGGATATCCAATAATATAATAGAAATGTATCAGAGATGCAACCATAAACATAGATATACAGTAATACACAATTTTCTATTAATGAGCGAAAATGTACAAAGACTGTAAAATACAGACTGAAATACTTGCTAGAATGGTCGCACCTTATCTCTGAGAGGAGATGTGATGGATACTCGCATCTGTGAGAAGATTATTTTACAATGAAGATCCAAAGGCCTTTTTATGATAAAGAAAATCCAAAACCCTAACCCCGGAAGATGAAAATCCAACAGTTTTGTGGATCCCGTTTTGAGTAGTTTGGTGTATCAACTTCCTGAGGGCGTAACTATGGCATACGATCTGTGTTTGGGGTGCACGATAGCTCGTTGGAAAGGCATCATCAAGGAGATTCATTTTGGGGGTTCAATCGGAACCTACTGCTATCATTGAGAAGCTCGATCCCAAAAAACCTTTATTTAGGCCCTCAAAATGGGCCGGGAAGTTAAAAACTGCTAAAAATAGTAAATTGCCAAAATTGCCAAAAAATTGTTTTGAGCCAGTTGGAAAAGGTGGGTGGCCACCAATATCCACCTGGATCAATCCTCCCTCCTTAGGAATCAATGGTCTCCATTGTGTTGAGTGCTCGGGGTAGAGGGAAAAATGTTTGTTGAATCTGCATCTTAATTAGTTGCTTGCCTTGTTGGAGAAGTTGTGTTGCTTAGCTTGTTGAGGGTTATGACGAACCTGTGGCTGGAAGGGTTAGACCTTTTTAACCAGTCTAGCTACATGAGATGCCTATGTGCAGAAGGAACCTTTACACTTTGTTGGAATCTTGTCGACCTGCTTCTATTGGATAGAAGGTGCTTGGAATGAGGTTGCAGTGGTGTTATTCTGTTCACGCTTTGAACAAACTGTGAAGAACCTGAATTTTGTAGTATGAGATACTACCTTGCGACATTGTTTAGGTGGAACAGTAGTCGGAACCACCTCTGGTATCCTGTAGAGATGACCCCCCAGAGTAACAATGACACTACGGAGTCGAGACTCATAGATAGCATGGTGCTTCCACATATATGGTTGTCCCAAAAGAACATCACAGACATCCAACGGGGAAACATCACATAATACCTCATCCTTGAATGGTTGGATGTCGTATGACAATCGGCATTGTTGGTTGACACAGAGATCTTGTCCCTAGCGAAGCCACCTGATGTTGTATGGATGTGGGTGTGGTGTTGTCGACAATCCCAATTGTTTGACAACCTCTGCTGAGATGAGGTTCTTATGGCTTTTGCTATCAACAAAAAAATGCAGTGGGGTCCCCTTCACCCACATCTGTGAATGAAAAAGGTGCTCCCCCTCTTCAGGATCTATTGGTTCTTCTGGTTGAATTGTTGCGGTCGCAACAATAGCAGTGGGGTATGTGTCGATGATCTATCTTATGTCAGTATTTTTTGAATCAGATTCAGAATCAGGGTTCGTCTCCTTGTCTTTGATTTCGGCCACCAATGACTTTTTTGAGCGACATTCATCAGTGTTGTGCCAGGGGATTTTGTGGAAATCACACCATTTTCCAGTGTCCTCCTCCATCTTCCCGTGACCCTTCTTTTCCTGTGGCTTGGATTGGTTTTTGGGAGACTGTTTGTTAGAGTCGTCTTTATCATACTTTGGTTGTTGCGGATTTGCAGACCCCAACTCACTTTTGTTTTGGTGCTTAAATTTCTGCTCGATTTTAACAACATATCGATAAGCAGCATCGAGTGATGAGATGTCCAGAAAATCCATTTCAGTTTGGATATATCTATGTAGAGCCCCACGGTATTTCAAAACCAAATGTCGTTTGGATTCTTTGATACCCAGCTTGGTGCGCAAGGTATGGAAGGTATTTTTGAACTCCGGAACTACTTGGCCCATCTCTTGTCGCAGTGTGGTCCATCTCATATACTGGTCCTCATAGTTTCCAACAGGGTAATATTGTTCCTTTACCGCGTCTACAAAAAAATCCCAAGTGGGATCGGCCCCATATATTCCCGACTCTTCTGTGGAACTTTTCTCCCAGTAAGTTTCCCACCAATGTTTGACATGGGGGAGAGCTTTAAGGAGTGCGAAGGCGATCTTTTCCCTGTCAAAAAAATGGTGAACAGAGAAATAACCTTCTCGCATATTTAACCATTTGTCTAGGGAATTCGCATCTATCTGACCTTCAAATATGGGAATATCAAAATTAAGTTGTACATTGAATGGAGAGGTGCTTCCAAAGTGGTTTTTTGATGAAGATGTGCATATTTCTATCGATAGGCGTCGAAGGATGTGGGAAAAATTCTCCATCATTTCGTCCATTTGTCGCGTGAGAGCTTGCTCAAGCAGCAAATTGATAGAATTGTCTACTCCATCGTTTTTATTTTCTTCTGCCATGGAGGGTTTCTTGGGTGTGCGAGAGCGATTGTCTTTAAGAGAGACAAGCTCGAAACCCAACTTGCTATACTTGGACCTTATCAGGAACATGCACTAAAAAAAAAAAACGATCAAGAGCTACCTGCTCTGATACCACTGATCCGGATTATTTTCGGCACGAAATGACAATGGAGATATAATAAAGAAATGTACAGAGAAATCTCAGATATACAATAATATAACAGAAATGTATCATAGATGCAACCATAAACACATAGATACAATAATACACAATTTTCTATCAATGAGCGAAATCGTACAAAGACTGTAAAATACAGAGTGAAAGACTCGCTAGAATGGTGGCATCTTATCTTTAAGAAGAGATGTGATGGCTACTCACATCCGTGAGAAGATTATTTTACAATGAGGCTCCAAAGGCCTTTTTATCATAAAGAAAATCCAAAACCCTAACCCCGGAAGATGAAAAGACAACAATTTTGTGGATCCCGTTTTGGGCAGTTTGGTATATCAACTTCCTAGGGGCGTAACTTTGGCATACGATCTCTGTTTGGGGTGCACGATAGCTCGTTGAAAAGGTATCGTCAAGGAGATTCATTTCAAGGGCTCAATCAAAGCCTTCGGCTATCATTGAGAAGCTTGATCCCGAAAGACCTTCATTTAAGCCCTCAAAATGGCCCTGAAAGTTAAAAACTGCTAAAAATAGTAAATTACCAAAATTGCCAGAAAATTGTTTTGAGCCAGTGGGAAAAGGTGGGTGACCATCGATATCCACCTGGATCAAAACTCAAGGATAAGATTTTGAGGGAAGCACATGACGCGCCACTAGAAGGGTACCAGGGGTATCTGAAAACCTACAGGAAAGTGAGGGAGAGATTCTCCTAGAAGGGTCTCAAGGAGGATATACTTTGTCATGTGAAGGAGTGCCCAACTTTCTAATAGAATAAGCCAGAATTTACACATCCTACGGGACTACTCCAACCATTGTCGATTCTGAAGCAGAAGTGGGATAGTATTTCCATGGACTTCATTGCAGGGTTTCCAAAGGTGCAAGGTAGGGACTGTATATACATGATAGTGGACAGATTGACTAAATATGTGTACAAAGACTGTAAAATACAGAGTGAAAGACTCACTAGAATGGTGGCATCTTATCTCTAAGAAGAGATGTGATGGCTACTCACATCCGTGAGAAGATTATTTTACAATGAGGCTCCAAAGGCCTTTTTATCATAAAGAAAATCCAAAACCCTAACCCCGGAAGATGAAAAGACAACAATTTTGTGGATCCTGTTTTAGGTAGTTTGGTGTATCAACTTCCTGGGGGCGTAACTTTGGCATACGATCTCTGTTTGGGGTGCACGATAGCTCGTTGAAATGGTATCATCAAGGAGATTCATTTCGGGGGCTCAATCAGAGCCTTCGACTGTCATTAAGAATCTTGATCCCGAAAAACCTTCATTTAGGCCCTCAAAATGGCCCTGGAAGTTAAAAACTGCTAAAAATAGTAAATTACCAAAATTGTCAGAAAATTGTTTTGAGCCAGTGGGAAAAGGTGGGTGGCCATCGATATCCACCTGAATCAAAACTCAAGGATAAGATTTTGAGGGCAGCACATGACGCGCCACTAGAAGAGTACCAGGGGTATCTGAAAACCTACAGGAAAGTGAGGGAGAGATTCTCCTGGAAGGGTCTCAAGGAGGATGTACTTTGTCATGTGAAGGAGTGCCCAACTTTCCAACAGAATAAGTCAAAATTTACACATTCTGCGGGACTACTCCAGCCATTGTCGATTCTGAAGTAGAAGTGGGATAGTATTTCCATGGACTTCATTACAGGGTTTCCAAAGGTGCAAGGTAGGCACTGTATATACATGATAGTGGACAAATTGACTAAATATGTGCACTTCTTCGCCATTCCTTCAGAGTACAGCACATCTCAGGTAGCAGATCTATTATTCAGGGAGGTATTCGACTAAATGGTCTTCCGAGGAACATAGTCAGTGACTGAGATAGCAGGTTTCTTAGGGCGTTTTGGCAGGAGCTATTCAGGTTATCCGGGACAGAGTTGACACCTAGTACTAGCTACCACCCCCAGACAAACGAGCAAACCGAGATAGTAAACAAATGGATTGAGGGGTACCTAAGGAACTATGTGACATGGCAGCAGCGGGGATGGATAAAGTGGTTGCATCTCGGGGAGCATTATTACAATACCACTCATCACATGTCCATCGGGATGAGCCCATTCAGAGCATTGTATGGCAATGATGCCCCATCCTTTGTGGATTTGGCGTTTGGAGAGAATAGAGCTCCCAAGGCCAAAGATTGGTTACAGGAAAGCTAGGACATCTTGAGAGTCCTGAAGGAGAATTTCCAGGCCACTCAGAATCAGCAAAAGATGTATGCAGATAGGCACAGGGTGGAACGCAGCTTTGAGGTTGGGGACCTAGTCTTTCTCAAGTTGCATCCTTACAAACAGTTGTCGTTAAAGAAGAGTGGTGCAAAGAAGTTGAAGCCTCGCGTTTATGGTCCCTACAGAGTGATCATGAGATTTGGGGAGGTAGCATACGAGTTGGAGCTACTAGAGGGTAGCAAGATCCACAACACCTTCCATGTATCCTACCTCAAGAAAGCATTGGGACAATAGGTCACCGCTTCAAAAGACCTTCCTCCACTAGATGAGGAAGGGTGGTTGGTTCTAGCTCCCGAGAGGATCGTTGATGTCAGGGAGCGTAGATTGAGAAGCAGAGTCGTTCGAGAGTACTTGGTCATATGGAGAGGATTGCTCGTAGAGGATGCTACTTGAGAAGGAACAGATCTTACAACACCCTGATCTGGGATTGCTTGAGGACAAGCAATCTTGGGAAGGGAAGATTGTAATGTTCTCTTTCAATCGATCATGATGAAGGATGACTTAATAGCCTATACAACTCTCATAGACTATAGTCAGCAAGGATAAGGGATTCGAGGAGGTTATTTGGGGTCACTAGGTTAAAATAATGACAAATCCTAAAGTGACATTAAATAAAAATAAACAATTATGTTTAAATGAAATTGGAGAGAAAATAAATTGAGGATTTGATTTGGTCAAAAAAAGGAAAGATCTAAATGGCCAAATAGAGGGGTAACCCTTCTCTTTGGCATTATGATTTGATCTCTCATTTTGGAGTGCTCTAGGAGCCATTGTTTCGTTGGGGTTTAGCAAAACCTTTCCACTACTGCAGTTTAGTTTCGATGGCACAATATTCACCCTAGCTAGACAAGAGGGGAGTCCACCTAGGATTTCCATTGGAGCTTCAGTTCGAGTTCATAGTCAATTGGAGGTTTGCGCAGAGAGTTCGTGAAGATTTTCCAAAAGAGACTGATCCAAAATTTTGCAGGTGTCAAAAGGGTTCCGGTGAAATCGTGGTTGAGGGCATCCCCGCAAATTGAGTACATGGTGTCCCGCAAGACCCCATTAGACGTCCAACAGTTGTTCTGCGAGGACCTCTGCAATCAGGGTTGCAGCAGGCCATCTTAGATCGTGTTTGTGAGGTTTACAGGAGGGATTGGAGGGTCGCTTGCAGAGTGGACTGTTAGAGTTTAAGCTATTATTAGGTTTCTTTTCAATTTACTAGATAACCATAGCATATATAGGATCACTAAGAGAAACACAATCACAAGAGACACATCATTTATCCTGTGAAACCCTCATGGGAGAGAAACCCAGTAAAAACTTCCTTAATATAGATAGCCAATACAATGCCAAGAGAATAAACCAAACACTATAGAAAGTCATCTCCCAAGTAATGTGCCTCTCTCTCTTCCTTCTTCTCCAACTGCAGCTCCAAACTTGCACTCTGGATGATCGAATGAGTGAGTGAGTAAATGAGGCACTAGCCTCCTTTATTTATACAATCTGGGAGGTGTTGAAAGGAAGTGTCTTTTCACTGGCAGGGCCAACTTCTCTTTCTGGGTGGTTAAAACCACTTTAATTCATTCTAGGGGCCGACTTCTCATTTTGCATATTACAATTAGGGTTTGACCAATCCGCAAAAGGCGATTTGGTCATTTACAATGCCCGACGTGATCAATCCATAAAAGGGGATTGATCTAATGAATTATACATCAATAATAAATAGAATACTCTTTGCAGTTACAATATTTCAACACAGACATTATTGGAGTGGAGCATTGTAGGGCTTGGAGAGCCTTGGAGCAATGGACACCATTGATTGGCATCATTACAGGTTTCTTTGTATTGTTTATGTTAGTATATTTTCCAGTTGCTTGGCAGCCATTAGACCTGAGTGTTTAAGAGTATGTACAATTGTTATTACGACCATTAGATATCTTTGTATTGTTGGGATTTTGGGGGTTTCCACACCATAATAAGATGCCATGGTTATCTGCTCTATTTTCTGTGTAATGGATGCATGCAATATATTTGATAATATTCCTATATGAGCAAATTGTTTGAAAGAAGTTAACAATAGCCTTAATGCAAAGTATTTGACGCATTTACACAAGTAGAAATATTATTTTTTGGATAATAAGCATAATATTTCCACCTAGCCTAGTTGGGGACATTACACTAGATCTGCATATTTAGCAGTAAGGACTTTTCCAAGCATTAGATCTGCTAGTTGACTGATCACAAAAACGATTTAAGGATCTTTTCTTTTTATGTCAGGTTTCCTTAAAAATGGTTCTTTAACGGCTTTGGGATATATGGGGACATCCTTGATTGCTTTTCACACACGCATTCCTTAACTGTCCTAAGAAGTCAAACTCAGACTAAGTGAGAGGTTTATCTAAGCTTAACCTCTTCATATAGGGAGGAAGTCGCGTAGCCCCTACTGACTATGGTTGATCTAAAGTTCCAGGAGAAGTGGTTTTAGGTGTTTCCACAGAATGATTTATTGCAAAATCTTGAACTTCCTCCTCATCACGTTCTGTAATGATTGGAGGAATTATATCATTTAGGGTTCTCCCTGATTGTAAGTGGATATCTTAGCATTCTACAAGGTAGATAAAATAGGTAGCAGAACTAGCCAACTCAGCAATGTAAGCAGGTTGAGTTGTTTTATTGTTCGAGTTAGTAGTGGGTTGTGCAGGAAGTTGAGGTCTTGGTGGAGGGTTATTTGCAACCAATTGTAATCGTTGATGCATGGGTTTTTGTATTGGTGAAAACTGTGGTTGTCGAGGGAATGGTGCAACTGACTATTGTTGGTTTCCAAAGGAAGGATTTCGACATCCTCGCTGCCATGGATAGCTTTGAGTTGGTGGAGGTACCCATTGTTGGTAAGGCATGGAGGGATACCATGATTGAGATGGACATTGCATTTGTGGGTTAGTCCAATAAGCATTACAAGACTATGAAGGGTCTTGAACCATACCTGAGGGGCAAGGCTGCCAAGGTCGTTTCTAGGCAACAAGGCAGGTATGCTCGATCTCCACATTTGCTTCTGGATATATTGCGTTTAATCCTAGTAAAGAGGGACAACTACTAATGATATGACCTGCTCGCAAATCCCACATATCTCAATGTTATTTAATGGACAATCCTTCAAGAGGTTTTTTTTTGCACTTAGAACAAAATATTGACAAGGCCAGCTATGCTTCTTCTCGCTTCTTGTTGGCTTGGAGTGTGTCCCCGGATGTGAACTTAAGGAGCTAAGGATATCAGTCTTAAAATTTTCTAACAAATTGTCAATCTCATCTCAAGTGATGCCTCCTCCGGATGTTTTAGTGATCCTAGCTAAAATGTCTCTAGGTCCCTCCCCTTGCCTGGAGATTCCTCTTGAGCAATGTTTGCAAAGTTCACAAATCTCACCATAGCTTAGATGGGAAACATCTTAATGACCCCATTAAGTTTAAAAGATCAATGCATTCATCTTTAATTACTCTTAAGAAAATAATTCGCAAGGTTTCTTTATCCAACTTGCTTTGTTTTGACAATTGCAAATTGCACTAAAATAGTTCTACAGAGTCTTCCAAACTCTCGTCTTCTTTCTAGGTCATCTTGAAGATTTCTTCCTTGTGATCCTTGTCCTTGTAATAGTCCTGATACTTCTTCAAGAATTGTTTAAGAATGTCTTTTTCATGTCTTCCCAAGTTCTAGTACTATTCCCGCCAAGTCCCATAAACCAACACAGTGCTACATTCTTCAAGGCAACGAGAAACAGTGTTAATTTTTGAGTATCTAAAATGTAATCATAGCTTCCACAAAAGACATCGAATTCAAAAAGAAATGTATCTGGATCTTCATTTGCCATACCATTGAAGATTGGAAGGGTTGAGAGGAATATTTTTATTTGTGCCAAGACTCCAAGATCTTTGATTGGGAATTCAAACATGACAGTCTCTTCCCTAGTGGATCCCATGTTGAAATGTAACAAGGGATGTCCTCATTCATGTTTTTTTTTTTGTGTGTTTTGTCATGGGGGGGACATAAAGTCATATTTCCTAGACATGTTTTATTTGTAAAGTGACTTTTTAAATAAATTGTTTTTATAAAGTGAATGTACTTTATAACTTAAAGTGATTTTAAGTTGTGGGACCCAAAAAGTATTTAATGAGCATTTATTACTTATTTTGTAATTAATGAGAAGCATTAAATATGACCCCTCGGATTAGACTTATGATAGCCATTAGATTGAGTTGGTTATGTAAGTTAGGGTTTCTTGGGAAAAGAGAAGAGTACATATACATGCTTAGGGATGTGAGAAGAACACACCTGAAAAAACGAGAGGAGTTGAGTTGAAAGATTGCTTGAGAGAGGAAAGTGAGTATCAAGAAGGCCACGATTCCCAAGAGAGCTAGGGCACAAATCCCAAGGAGGCATTTTCTATTTTGATTTGTTGCAGTGCTATTCGCTTGGACAGGTCGTATTGTACGGATCTGTACAAGCCGTACAGCAGCATTCTTGAGGCACAAAAATCGAGGCAAGCTTGGGCACAATTTTCGAGGCAACCCTTGAAGAATTTTCCGAAGGAGGATGGTCGTACAAAAGGCAAGGTATAGCTACCTATTGTGGCATGAATTTCGAGGTGCCAACTTTCAGCAAATCCGTACAGTTATACAGACTGTGGCACGGTTTTCAAGACAGATTTGTGGGGGACAGTTTTTGTGTTGTAAGAGGTATTTCGCTTGGCTGAAAAGTGTTATTGATGTTGTTCTGAACTTTCTTGAAGCAAAATAATAATATCTCTCTCTCGTTGGGTTTCCCCACATTGGGGTTTTCCCTAGCATTTGCCTAAATTTATGTAGTTATGGGTCACTGTCCACTATGTATTTCCACTGCATATTTTGCTTAGCAATGTGTATTTTTGCTTATGGAAATTTCTAAATGTGGATATGCATTTCTGAAATTTATGAAGACAGTTATCTCTAGGTTGCTAAGTGTTTGACGAAATGTGTGAATGAAATATTTCTGATTTTGTCATTAAAAATCTACATGGTATCAGAGCTTGGGCTCTAAGTAACAGTGGGTAGTGTGATATTTGGGCAAAAGGGTGTGATTGTTTTCCTTGAGTTGTGACAGGGAATATGGCTACAAGCATTAGATATGAGGATCAGTTGAATGGCATTTCCAACTACTTGCAGTGGAAGGTTCGTTTGTCAGTTGTTCTCAAGGAGAACAAGATCTATAGCTATGTCAACTCTGTTGTAGCAGTGCCCGCAGCAGATCCTGTTGCTTTGGACTTGCATGAGGTCAATGAAGCCAAAGCTCAGAGGATTATTCTAGATGGGGTGAAGGATCACCTTATCCCACACTTGGCTGAGAAAAAGACTACCAAGGAGATGTGGGATGCACTTAAGAACTTGTTCGAGGCGAAGAACGAAAACTAGAAGATGGCCTTGAAGGCTAAGTTGCATGATACGAAGATGGGTAAGGAGGAAAGTGTCTCTTCTTATCTTACCCAGGTGGTTCAAGTTAAAGATGAGCTGGCAGCTGTTGGAGAGGTCATTTCGGATTCTAAGTTGGTGAGGATAGCCTTAAATGGCTTCACCAAAGATTGGGAAGTCTTCGTGAAGTGCGTGGTGGGTCATGGGCATCTACCAGATTGGAGCAGACTGTGAGATGATTTCACTCAGGAAAAGATCCGAGAAATATCTCATAGCAGTGATCAAAAGACAGACAGAGCTAATGAGAATGTTGCTCTTGTGGCAAAGAGCAAGAAGAAAGAAAGTTCTGAAAGGGACTTGAGTAAAGTCAGATGCTATTGTTGTAACCAGTTGGGGCACCTTGCCTCTCATTGTCCTGAGAGGAAGAAGAAGAAGAAGGAGTTAGAGGGCCCTAAGACAGCTGCTACAGCAACCATAGAGGACTTTGCTTCAAAGTTCGATAGTGAATTTTCTTTGTTTACCCTAGTCTCCAGTGTCGGCAATGGAGGATTCAGAGGTGATGTCAGATGGATTGTGGATAGCGGAGCCTCTAACCACATGACGAGAATCTGGCGAGTATTCCCAAACTTCACAGAGATTGGTCATGGCCGACAGGTGGTAAATGAAGGTGGTATGGAAAGAGTTGTATGTGGAGTTGGGAATGTCAGATTCCAACTCGAGTTTGGGGGACTCTTGGAGATTGATGGAGTTCTCTTTATTCTAGGGTTGAGTGTTAACTTGCTCTCAGTCTCAGCCTTGGAGGATGTAGGATATTGCGTATTGTTCAAGAGGGAACATGTCTTTATCTACAGAAAGGGAGCGAACCTGGTAGAGCTGCAGTTGATCGATAACCGGGTGAATAGGTTGTATATATTGAGAGGACAACCTTTGATGTGTGATTCAGCATCGGATGAGGAGCATGAGGAGGCTTCTGAGATTACGATGGCGCCAAGGTATCAGTCTTGCATTCCGAGAGAAGAGAGCGAGTCTCTTCTGAGCACTGGCAGAAGGCTCAGCCAAGTTGATCGAACCAATCCTCAAGATGAAGTGAGTTCAGGGTTCCGGAAGGTTGCCAGGAGAAAATCTTCTAGTTCGAGTTCGGTGTAGGTGTTGCAGATGGCTCTAGGTTCAGAGGAAGCTCCTGCAGAGCACAGTGTGATGGGACCAGATGATGGAGATGGCAGCGAGTACATCCCTTGTTAAGAGGGAGTGTTGAAATGTAACAAGGGATGTCATCATTCATGGTTTTTTTTTGTGTGTTTTGTCATGGGGGGTACATAAAATCATATTTCCTAAACATGCTTTATTTGTAAAGTGACTTTTTAAATAAAGTGTTTTTATAAAGTGAATGTACTTTATAACTTAAAGTGATTTTAAGTTGCGAAACCCAAAAAGTATTTAATGAGCATTTATTACTTATTTTGTAATTAATGAGGAGCATTAAATATGAGCCCTCATATTAGACTTATGATAGTCATTGGATTGAGTTGGTTATGTAAGTTAGGGTTTCTTGGAAAAAGAGAATAGTACATATACATGCTTAGGGATGTGAGAAGAACACACCAGAGAAGACGAGAGGAGTTGAGTTGAGAGATTGCTTGAGAGAGGAAAGTGAGTATCAAGAAGGATACGATTCCCAAGAGAGCTAGGGTGCAAATCCCAATGAGGCATTTTCTGTTTTGATTCACTGCAGTGCTATTCGTTGGGACAGGTCGTACTGTATAAATCTATATAGGTTGTACAGCAACATTCTTGAGGCACGAAAATCGAGGCAAGCTTGGGCACAGTTTTTGAGGCACTCCTTGAAGAATTTTCTAAAGGAGGACGACCATACAGAAGACAAGGTACAGCTATATGTTGTGGCACGAATTTCGAGGTGCCAACTTTCAGCAAATCCGTACAGTTGTACGGACTGTGGCACGGTTTTCAAAACAGATTTGTGGGGGACAATTTTTGTGCTGTAAGAGGTATTTCTCTTGGCTGAAAAGTGTTATTGATGTTGTTCTGAACTTTCCTGAAGCAAAATAATAATATCTCTCTCATTGGGTTTCCCCGCATTGGGGTTTTCCCTGGCATTTGCCTAAATTTTTGTGAGTTATGGGTTACTATCCACTGTGTATTTCCACTGCATATTTTGCTTAGCAATGTGTATTTCTACTTATGGAAATTTCTGAATGTGGGTATGCATTTCTGAAATTTATGAATACAGTTATCTCTAGGTTGCTAAGTGTTTGACGAAATGTGTGAATGAAATATTTCTGATTTTGTCATTAAAAATCTACATCCCGTTCCTTCTTTTGCTGCCATATCATACCAAGGATTTAGAAAAGCAGGCCTATGTTGTGTTACTGATTCTTGGACTGGGTTTGACTGAAATTCTTTATCTAGTTGCCCAGTGATAAGCTCTTTGGTAATTTCTAGCTTTGCAGCTGGAAATTGTTCTTCTTCAACTGCTAAAGTAGCTTCTATTGCAAAATCAATTGAGTTTGTTGATTCTACAGTTGGAGGTATTGGTTCTTCTTTTACTATTGAAGAGACTGTTGCTGTAGATCCAACTATAAGTTCCTTTTTGTGAGAGCTAGAGACCTCCAAACCTCCTCCTTCTGTTGGTTTTCCTACAAGGTGGTTAGTAGCTTGGGTGGCTCATATTGCGCCACGAAATCGACCTTTTGAATCTCTAGCTCTATTTTGTACTCTATATGATTTAATGCAAAACACTGCCTCTATTCATGCACTCCATATAATTTAATGCAAAACACTGCGTAGGGGATTGTAAAAAAAAAGGTATTAGGCAATTCTTTCTACCATGTGTTGTGTTATCCTAAATGCAAGTATTTATTGCGCCTTTGGTAACTCCCCAACAATGGCACCAAAATGACAGGTTGTTTAATTACCTTTCTAATTTATAGCAAAAAGAGATAAACAGTTTTACAATATTTTTGTCAACCCGGGGTTCTGGATTACTCACTAGTTACCATGCATTGTCTATGCAGGCTACACTTTCTTATCTTCCACTAATTTATCTATCATGAGAGTATCATGAGATTGTAGTAAAGGGATTCATCTATGGATTATTAAAACTGATAAATTGAAAATCACACACATCAAAATATGCTTGCGTCAATTATAAATCATGTATTGAGTCTGTGTTCAATTATGAAGAAATAAATGATTATGAGCAATCACATTCTGAATGAATAAATGATGATTAGCGATCACACTTTTGAACATAAATCACACCAAGATATGCTTACATCAATTATAATTCATGTATTGAATTCTATCTTCAATTATGAAGGAATAAATGATGATTAACAATCACACTCTTCAACATAAATTAATCATGCTTACATCAATTATAATTCATGTATTGAATTCTATCTTCAATTATGAAGGAATAAATGATGATTAACAATCACACTCTTCAACATAAATTAATCAACTTAATAGGAAAAGTAAAGTAATATAATGCATGTAACTGCAATCTACAGAAATAAAATACAACCTAAAGAAATAAAACACAGCACATTTTCTTATGGAGTGGGCCCTACCTTCGTAGAAAATGGTGTTGGTGGAGCTACAGCAACTAGCTAATTCATTCAAACACACATGTAAATTTCATGCTAATGCTCAGCAAACAGCCTTTGAATTATCACAACAAAATATATATATATATATATATATTGTTTGGATCGTACAGTTTCCTTAGTCTTTTATCGTTCTCTCCAACATCTTCTACAGAAGCAGGAGGTTACTTTTTATACAAGTTCAGAGATGTCTTAATTAAGAAAAACAATCTAAGAACGTGTTTGAGAATCAACGATTCTCAAGTTGTTCTAACGATAGCTATATTCGGGAATAACAAATCTCGGGTCTGATAAACAATCGCACATCAATATTGTCTGCATTCATAACTACACAACAGTTTCAATAATCAAAATGAGGATCGCGGTTATGTGCTACGTGTGTGATTAACAATGATCCATACAAGGAATCCTTTCCCTAAATTTAGTGGAACCAAATCCACATTCAATTGCACTCACCACAGTAGTTAAAGCCTTCGAAGTCAAGTTCTTCGATATTACCTCTTGCCAATGGATTTTACATTTTTCATTGCTTTTCCTCTCGGGATTCTCTAGCATACATAGTTCTTTGCTCTCAATAACTGAATCCTCTTGCTTTACAGCCTATTTTTTGGGAGGAGAGCTCTCACCTCTTTCGCATGGGTGGACTTGAATTCTTCAGTGTCCTAGTTCTTCTCTGTCCTTTCTGGTTGTAGCGCACACAGGTATTAATTGTTCCCTCTTGACCAAACCTGCTTTATCTCAAGCCTTGGAGGGTCAGCGTCTTGTTTCAAAGGATAGTTTCTTGATGTGTCCCCCTACTTAGAGCATTCTCTGCATCCGAATTGCAATTATCATAGTCTGAGAGTTATGTCCACAACCTTAAGATCGCAAGCAATGGCAATAGCTTTTGGTAAGCACTTCCTTAGAAGTTAGATCTAGGTCCATTTCATTGTGAAAGCGGGTGGAGAGAGTTATCTCTCCCTCTTGTTTGCAAGGGCAATAAACGTTTCTAATGTGTTCCCAACATTCCAGAGGATGCCTTGTATCCAAACTCTCGTTTAATGATCGCTAACCTTATCCAAAAAGCAATGACTGATGTAATCAGCTTCCAAAGGATTACAGTTAAACCACTATAAGCTTACTCTTCCTAGGAACCAGGTTCCTCTATCAAACACTTGAAATCCATCCTCCATAGAGACAAATTTATCAATAAAAACACTTTCTGAGCAAAGCAGATGGAGAGCTGTTCAACGCAATCCCAACCGATTCTAACAGACCCAAGCGAGTAAGGGAATCCTTAGTTTTTCGTATCCCCTTGAATCCAGATCAAGGTATTTTGGCTAAGGAAACCAACTTCCTTCATGACTTCCTTCACTGTCTTGAAAGATTAGATTAACTACATCACAGAAATCTCTTTTGTATAGACGGCATGGCTTTCCTCATGGTGGGCAGTTCAAGTAGGAGGGTTTCTCTTTTCACTACACACGGATGCTCCTTTTACCAACTCTAATTGCATCCATAGCCAAGGCTGCTGCTCGGTCTTGTTTGGCTATCAAGAAGATAGCATCTCCCCATGTTGACTGGCTGAGAAGAAAGCAGAGGAAGCCCAGAGGTCTGACCTCCTCTGTCATATGTTCTCTTCCTCTGCTGCTAGGTTTATCACAGCCTACACCCCTCAAGTTTGGGAATAGACAAGGAGTCAAACTAGTAGTAATGCTAAAATTAATCTTTGGCAACAACAAATATCCGAGAATATGATCAATGTTAAAACACAAATAATCAAATATCTAAAGTTATTATTTCATTAAAATGCATAGACGCCCATGTTTAATACGATATATAAGCAGGGACTTCTCATGGCCTTGTATGACTTGTTTTATATCATTTCTCTTTTCCAAGTGTCAAGTTCCGGCCTTGCAAGAAAATCAGGCAAATTTTACCAGCGTCTCAAACAAAAGAAATGGTAGCAGTAGTATACAACGGTCTCAAGCTAGAAGACTTTTCAACCCATGGATTACATAAAGAGAGACGACTTCAACTTGGATAAGGTTCTTCAAAATAATGACATAAATCTATCGATCTCGGAGAAAATTTATGCTCTGCAAAGCCAGGCTTAAAGTTCTGCCTATTAGCTATGTGCAAGACACACGACAGTTTGAAAACACTTTGCCCTATCGTCATTGAAGATTTCCAAGAATATCAAGACTTGTCCTCTAGCTTATTGTCGGCCTCACAAAGACAACACTGGAAAATGTTCTATTTTTATTCTTCATTACAAAATCTTTGCAACCACCAATAATCACTGTCCCATGAGAGGCTAAGTTAAAAATTTCAGAGATTTATGCTATTGCTCCCATGGAAATGAAAGAGACTGACTGCTTCAAGATTCAAAACAAATCTTATCCTGATAAACTTGTGGTTTCTAGTATTGAAAACCGTCCTTGACGGCACCTAAATGAAGGCTTGAAAACCGTCCTTGACGGCACCTAAATGAAGGCTAGCTTTAGTGGCCATTCCAACATTCCAGTTTAACATGTACTCCTACAATCTCTCTTAACAGCCTATCCACTCCTACAAATTCGCTTGGCAGCCCAGCAGATTATTGCACTGAAAGGCACTTCCACATGCCACCATGGTAGAGATGTTGTCACGTGAGTAACACTTACGTTATCATTAACTGGCTTCAAAAAAAATACTTATAATAAATAATAATAGTATTACTATATATCAGTCAAATAGATACAAAACAGAAATAAAAATATCTTAACATAAATGAAGATATGTATACATTATACATAGATAGATAAAAAAAGAAATACTAGATTTGCACATAAATAGAAATACTAATGATATGATATTTACATAGTATAAATGTAAATATCATAACAGTAATCAAATTTGTAATTTCACAGATCCATATTTCCATAAGTTGCAAGTTCTCAATTCTACAGAATTGAGTGAGATGACTGTCAACAACCAGCCTAGATCTATCTTAATTGATCAAAAAATTTACACCTCAAGGGATTTGATCTCTCTCAACACTTGATAGATCCAGGATTAAAATGGGTTTACACTGGTGATACTCCTCTTAATAGCAATAAATAGCAGTCACAAGTTGCTCCCAGAAGCAGCGACAGCCAGTGTTTTAAAAACCAACCAAACTGTAACCAGAACCGGCTAGTTCAGCTGGCTTGATCCTAAAAGAGTATGGACCAGCTCTTAAACCGGTTCGGTGACCAGTTCCATACCAAACTGATCAATTTAGTATGGACCAGCCAGTTGAACTGGTTTCGCTCTGAATTGTCCTGGGCCCACAGGACCCGCAGAAAAAAACAGTTTAAAAAAAGAATAAAATAACCAAACAACCTTAAACCCCCGCCCCACCCCCAAACCCTTAAAAAAATGCTATATAAGGACCCCTGCACATTTGCATCACACCTCTCTCATTGAGCATTTGTGAGCAACTGGAGTTTGTGGATCAGCATGGCAAGCATTAGCCACACTACTAGTACTAGATGTCGCTGAGGTGTCCACCAAGTCTGAGCCAGAGGATGATCCTGTATTTAATGAAGAGGATCCCATTCCTAACACTGGTTATGAATTTGACGATTCATCATGTTGATCATTGATGAGTTTGATGATTCATGTTGATCATTTTGATCATTGATATGTAGTAGCTTGTGGCATGCTGTTTTTTTTGGACTTTAGAGGCCATTTAGAGCCTTGCTGTTTTTTTTAGACATGTATTGTACTCGGTGCCATTTTGCTATATTTGCCCTTACATTGTATATACATAAACAGTATGGTATATACATGACCAGATTTTGCATATTTGGTCTCTAAAGGTTTAGATTTACATTGATGTCCATGAGAATATATATATATATATATATTTGCATATTTGGTCTCTAAAGGTTTAGATTTACATTGATGTCCATGAGAATATGTATATATATATAATATATATAATTGAAATTTTTATGCTTTATGTATTTTTTAATAAACCGGTTCATAAACCGAAATGTTGGCCTATTCAGATCTGAGTCTGGTTTGACACTCAGCCGATTCCAAGTCCAATTTGGAATTTTAAAACATTGGGTACAGTTCCCTCAATTACTTTGCACCTTCTGACGAAAGGAATTGAAAAGCCCCCAAAATTCGTTCAATGGGACCATGCGATCCAAGTGCCGAGAAAACAGAAGAAAAACCAGAAACTGAACCATTAGTATTGAACGTGACAGAGTATGCTTTTGAGCCTTGTTAAATTTATAAGCAGCTGCAAGAGCCATTCTCCTGGAGGATGGCTAAGACCCTAGACGAGATCTAGGGCCCCCAGTGCACTCCTGGGGTACTTGGTCTGGGACCAAACAGTCAGTGCCATGGCAAAAGACCCTTGTTAGGGCCCCCAGTATACGACTAGGGTTCTTGGTCTAGAACCAAGCAATAAAGACCCCTGAGAGGGCCCCCAGTGTACGACTGGGGTTCTTAGTCTAGGACCAAGCAGTTAAAGCCCCTAGATAAGTCTAGGGCCCCTGGAAATGTCCAGGGTACCCATGCATATGGCATGGGTTGATCCTTGGTCTTTGACCTTGGTGGATAAGACCCCTGAAAAAGTTTTGGGGCTACTTGATCCTTTATCAAGTATTTTGTTGGTGCATGACCTTCCTTGAAGAAGGACATAACCACATGAGGAATAAGTCCCATATGAAATGATGATTAAGTAATAAGTTCACCATGAAAGATGAAGGAATGAGTATTGCCACCTTGCTAACCCTCCCTTACCTTTACTTGTGTTGGTTTGGGGTTTTTATGTTTTAAGGGTAAATTAGATTTAAATTATATCATGTTTAAATTACCTAATTTAAACATGATATTTTAATAATATTTTTAATCTAACTTTGCCCTAACCCAAACTATAAAATAAAACCTCCCCTCTCATATCACTCACCTTTTGTATCACTAGCCTGCAAGTGTGAAGCGGATCCTCTTCTAGCTGCGACTCCTTTTTCTGTTGAAGTAGCGGCCCCTCCTTGTTTCCTTGTTGCGGCCTTGTCTATTTTTGTTGGAGTTGGTCTACTGATGAGTGCCTTATTGCTGCAGTCAACCCCTTTTGCTGTGTGTCCTATCTGAGATTTGGTGCAGCCCTCCTCTGCTGTTGTAGTCTTGCTGCGGCCTCTCTTTGCTGGTGGAGTCCCTCCTTGCTACGGCCTATTCTTTGTTTGTTGTTGCAGGGTTTGGGTAGTATGGGAGCGGCCTCCTTTGAGTGTTGACTGTGGGGTGCGGCCTCTCCTTCTTTTGCTGTGAATGAGTCCTAGGGTGCAGCCCTCCTCTTCTCTACTGTGAGGGGTGTCTTCAAGCTGCGGCCTATCCTTCTATTGCTGTGTGGTTGGCTCCTTCTTGTTGTTGTGATGCACCTGTAGGGTGCGACCTCTTCCCACAACTGTAGGGTATCTACTACAAGCAACGACCTCCCAAATGACTGAAGGTTTTTCTATGTGGGAGTTTGATTGATATAAGCCTTTTGAATGTGGGTTTATCCACAGTCCTTCTGAGTAGTGTTTTGAATATTTTAAGCATCCTTGTGAGGGTTTGTCTTGTGAAGACCTTGTTGGTTCTGTTAGCGTCAGAAGTCACTCCTGGATTGCTTGCAGGAGCAAAGCCCAACGCCCATCAGTTTTATGTCACGATTTGTTTAATGGGGTGATCGGATGGGTAGAGACTCAAGAAAATATAGCTTTAACTCAGGAAACCGGGTCTGGTATGTAGAAAGCAAGGGAGGTCTTGATCCAACTTCCGTCAGTAAATGGATTAAAGGGTGGTAGAGGGAAGACTTGTGAGAAGGGCGAGCGAGACTGCCTCGGGCGACAAGCCTTTGGAAGCTTGAAGATGAAAAACTCGAAAGCCAAGATCCTCTTGGTCCAGAGCCTCAAGGAGATGAAGGGTGACTCGACTGGATCCTCCAATTCCGAGTCTTTCAGTGTTAAGAAAATCACAGTAACCGATTAGAAACAATGCAACTGTTACAGTGATCCAACCTACATCATCCTATAACAGCTACAACTCGACTGGATCCTCCAATTCCGAGCTGTTCTAACACAGTAAACAAAGAGATAGAAAAGAGGCTGACATCCATAAAGTAAGAAGTCTCCAATGCCTTATACATTAACCAGAGCGACCAGCGCTTCATCAAAACTTTACAATCGGGAGCCTCGCTCCACCCTCGGTCCCTACAAAAATGGCGAAAACGCCTACATATACTCAAAAACAACCATAGCAAAAAAAACAAGATGATGCATTAAAAACATTGCATCTGCATGTCTTCTGACACTCTACGCATGCAGACTCTGGCCGATCGTGCACCCAAGACTTGGTGTCCCCTCGGCCAAATTCGAACGGCTATTCTTTGTCAGACGCCACCTTAACTGTGCATGGCTCCTGCAAGGGAAGTAGCTAAGCCATTAAGAGCCGAGCTAGCGTGTGTAGACCTCCTTGGCGAGTCGAGGACTCGGCGTGGCTTCCATGAAAAGAACCAATACAGAGGACCTTCTCGGGTAGACTTTCAGCCGGAACATCCATACTTTGCAATTAATGAGTGAGGCGAGGTTTCAACCACCCTCTCTCTTCTTCATTCATACCCAGCAGGTACCGGGATTTAGATCACGTCGAATCAGCATCTGGAGAACACAGTGCCCCCCCTCTGAAACTCAATTCGACGCTTTTGGCCTCCCTTTTGTACAGCCCTTTCTACTTTCTCGAGTGACCACGGGCCGTGACCCTACGCCTACCTTCAAAGGTGCTTTCGGCATTTCAGGGTTGTGAGAGAGTTGTTCCTTATGCTTCGAAGTCGCAATGGGCGAAAAGGCGGAGAACCTAATCGCGCGCCACGCGTTCCTCCAGGATGAACGACTAAGATCACTCTCGGCGCTTCGGGGCCTGTCTTGTCAAATGATAAACATTAGCGCCCCTCCTTTAGGCCTGCTCCTCTGTGACCGGGCGCCAAAACCATGGGCCTAATTCTGGGCGCTTTCGTCGTTTCGGGATTCGAGGTTTCGAGAAGTGAAATGACGAGGAGCGCTTACCCCTCGAACTCCCGAATGCCGATGTGACATGGATGTGCGCCACGCGTCCTTCAGATGAACGGCCCAAATAGTATTTGTTATTATAAAAGGGGTTGCCCCCATTTACAGGCTCGCTTGATGTGACCTGGTGCTAAGACCGTGGGCTCGGCTCCAAAGGTGCTTTCGGCGTTTTGTCGATCGGCGATTTCAGCTGTAAAGAATGGGAGGCTTCTTGTCTCCCGAAACACCGATCCCCGATACGCCGACTGGCCGCCACCTGTCCCAATTGGATCGGACGACCCAAACTTGCCCTGAACTATGGGCACTACCCTTCGTGCTAAATCCCGGGCAACTTGACAGCCCCAAAAACCCTTGTCAATATGCTTCGTCAATTGATCCTTGCCGTTGAAATCAAACTGCTCGCTCGCTTGATTTTGAGCCCGAAATGGACTTCTTCTGTGAGCTGCGCTCAGCGCTTATGGCTGTGGCCCTTGAATAAAACACATCCGACCGGTTTTCAAACCCCACTTCTATGCGTTTACACCAGAGGCCTAAAATCAGAGAGGAGAATACCCCTATACAAGAAATGTTGCTAACAGGTTCTATTTTCTTTGGTGGCAAGAAAGATCCTTTACCTAATGGCTAGAGATCCAACCTACAAGGTGGATCTATGAATTGAACCTTGTCTGAGCATACTACAAATGGTTCTACATCTCGTGTGGCTACTGTTTCTTCTTCAGAGGTAAGGCTGTTGTACCAGGTAAGTTGTCTACTCATCATCTTCAGATCTAGGATCTTATTTTACTGTAGTACTGTTTGATCTATTTAGATTTGTGTATCAACTATTAGATCTGAAGCTACACATTGAATTTACATTTATCTCTATAATTGGTTTATTGTTTATGATCAGATCTGTGTAATGTTTTGTGTACAGCTTTATAGATCTGTTTTACTGTTTATCTTATTCTGATCTATTCGCTGTCCATTTAGTAGAGTTCTTGTTTAATGAACAGTAGATCTGAGTTTTGTTTTTGATCTTCAGATCTAATCTTTACTGAGTTTATTACTGTCTCTCCTTAGATCTCCTAGATCTGAATACTAGTTAAAGTGTTTTAAGTTTGTTGATCCTTAGATCTAGTTGTTTTATTCACTAAAATTAAAAGATACTATTGTTCTGCATTTTTACCCTAATTCTAACATGGTTTTAGAGCTAAGGGTGTAATCATAGCTCAAGAACCTAATCTTGAGTCTACACAGATCCACTTTGTTAGGGTTGTTTTGCAGATTACAACCATCTAATCTAGCACAGATTCAAACATGACTTCCTTATCAGTTAAAGCTGAAGACAGACTTGTAGGGGCAGCAAACTTTAATGCCTGGAAATACAGAATAATAAACATATTTGAAGAAAATGATCTAGAAGATTATATCACTAGAGATCGAAGAACCTACTACAAACACAGCTAGGGCAGCATATAAGAGGAAACAAACCAAGGCTAAAAGAATCATTTTTTATTCTATCAAAGACAACATGATGCCTTTAATTGGTCATTTAAGGACTGCCAAAGAGTGTTTTGATGCTTTGGCAAACCTCTATGAGAAGAAGGCACCTACTCAGAAAAGAATCTTGAAGAAACAATTACGTACTTTGAAAATTGGAAAGGATGATACAATTGCCACCTTCTTCTCCAAAATTTCTCAAACTAAAGATTAGCTTATTGCAATAGGAGTTCCTGTAGATGATGATGACCTAGTTCAAACAGCTATTGATGGACTTCCTGCTGCTTGGGGAGTTTTTTCTTGCATCCGTGAATGGAAGAGAATCCCAACCTAATTTTGAAAGGTTGTGGCATGACTGCTTAGAAGAAGAAGGAAGACTAAACAGCAGAAATGACTACCCTATCCTACAAGATCATGCCCTTGCAACAAAGACCAAGAAATGGAAGAAGTTTCCGAAGTCAAAAGGCAAAGGTAAGAAACCCAAAGGTAAGCTCTCTCATCTCAATCCTCATTTATCTAAAGTTAAATGTTTTAACTGCAATAGGCTAGGACATTATGCAAAAGATTGCAGGAGTCCTCCCTCTCAGCAAAGAAGAAAACGAAGATTTCAAGCCTTTGTTGTCACTAAAGAGGCTAAACCCCAAGAGGAGCTTCAAAGAAGACAAACCTGGGCTGCCACTAAAGAGCAAGAACCACAGAAGGAATACTACCTCA
The DNA here is from genome assembly GCA_032191745.1 of Picea mariana. Lineage (NCBI taxonomy): Eukaryota > Viridiplantae > Streptophyta > Pinopsida > Pinales > Pinaceae > Picea > Picea mariana. Next base: position 75,145 of record JASDQU010100113.1, read on the forward strand.
TCTCAGCTCTTCCCGGCACTATCACCAAATCAGAGGAGATTTGGCTAATAGACAGTGGTGCTTCCAAACACATGACCGGTTTCAAACATAACCTTGCAAATTATCAAGACAAGAAATTCAAAGCAAAGGTTGAGCTAGGCGATGACGGCACCTATGACATAAAAGGTTTTGGCTCTACCTCTTTCCAGTTTCTCTCAGGTAATATCTTTCACATTGATGAAATTATTTATGTACCTCGTTTAAAGAAAAATTTAATTTATGTTCCAGTCTTAGAAAGTAAAGGTTATTCAGTAGCTTTTTCAAAAGGTAAAGCCCTTTTATGGTCCTCAAATGAAGATTTAAGTACTGCTATAACAATTGGAACTTGTGAGTGTGGACTTTATAAGCTTTCAGGTCAAGTTGTTCAAGCTCTAGTTCATGAGACGATAAATCCCTGCGATCTTTGGCACAAGAGACTTGGACACCTCAATTACAATGCACTTCCAGGTTTGCAAAAGATGGTGACAGGTATGCCAGTATTTTCTGTTGAGCATAATAGTGTCTGTAAAGGTTGTTCACTTGGTAAGAACATAAAGAAACCTTATCCTCTCAGTAACAGAAAATCATATGGAATCTTGGACTTAATCCATTCTGATCTTTGTGGTCCTATGTC
>JASDQU010100113.1:91262-118679 GCA_032191745.1 Picea mariana
TGGTGACAGGTATGCCAGTATTTTCTGTTGAGCATAATAGTGTCTGTAAAGGTTGTTCACTTGGTAAGAACATAAAGAAACCTTATCCTCTCAGTAACAGAAAATCATATGGAATCTTGGACTTAATCCATTCTGATCTTTGTGGTCCTATGTCTGCACCCTCTATGAATGGTTGAATCTATTATATTATTTTTATTGATGATTGCTCACATAAAACTTGGATTTACTTCTTAAAGACTAAAGATGAATCTTTTAGCAGATTTCAAGACTTCAAGAATCTTGTTGAAAATCAAACAGGAAGACACATCCGAGTTTTCAAAACAAACAACGGTAAAGAATTTGACTCCCTCAAATATGATGAACTCTGTCGAGCTTCTGGAATTAAGAGGGAGTTGACCGTGCCATACAACCCTCAGCAAAATGGTGTAGCTGAACGAAAAAACAGAACTATCTGTGAAGCAGCCAGGGCCATGATGCATGATCAGAACTTGCCTCTATCACTTTGGGCTGAGGCTGCCAGTACAGCAGTGTACATACAGAATAGATGTCCTCACAAAGTCCTTGAAGCAAAAACTCCTGAAGAAGTTTTCACCAGGTGTAAACCCTCGGTTGAGCATTTAAGAATCTTTGGCAGTCCAGTTTATATACACATTCCAAAAGAGAAGAGGACTAAACTAGAGCCCTCTGGTAAGAAAGGAATTTTTTTGGAATACAGTGAGACGTCAAAAGCCTACAGGATTTATATCCCTGGCCAAAAGTTCATTGAAGTAAGCAGAGATGTGACATTTCATGAAGAAACAGCATTTCGTCGGGCCAGAGATCTTCCATGTGATTCAGAGGAGCAGGAAGCTCCACCATTTGATTCTTCTCCTCCAAATGAGCAGAGGGAGGAAACCTCTGAAATTGTAGCGGATCTGTCAAGAGACTCTATTGAATTTCCAATGGAGTTACCTCCTGTCAAAAGGAAACCAGCTTGGTGCAGGGAGATATTGAAAGAAGCAGAAAAGCACTCAGCTCCGAAGGGCACCTTCAGAGAAAGCAAGAAACCAGATAAGTACTCTGGTCTCATAGCTCAATTAAATACTGTAATTGATTCAGAACCTTCCACCTTCGCTGATGCTTTCAAACATAAAGTATGGAAGGATGCTATGAACGAAGAATATGATTATATTTTGAAGAATGATGTATGGACCGTAGTTCCTAGACCTCATGGTAAATCTGTAGTGACTTCAAAATGGCTTTATAAGATAAAGCATGCAGTAGATGGCAGCGTTGAGAAATACAAGGCAAGATTTGTGGCTCGTGGTTTCTCTCAGAAAGAAGGAATTGACTACGACGAGATCTTTGCTCCAGTTGCCAGGTATTCTTCTATCAGAATCATTATTTCACTTGCAGCAGTTTTTGGTTGGAAACTTCACCAGATGGACGTTAAGACTGCTTTTCTTAATGGTGAAGTTGAATAAGAGGTTTACATTGAGCAACCTGAAGGTTTCGTGATACATGATAAAAGATCTCATGTATGTAAACTCAAGAAAGCTCTGTACGAGTTGAAACAAGCTCCAAGAACTTGGTATGGTAGAATAGACAGCTTTCTACAAAGTCTTGGATTCTCCAAGAGCATAGCAGATCCAAATCTCTATATAAAGATCATTCAAAATCATCCAGTTATCCTAGTCTTATATGTGGATGATTTGTTCCTCACTAGAGAGGAAACCTTGATAGCTCAGACTAAGAGGGAGCTTTCTGAAGAATTTGAAATGAAAGATTTGGGGCTCAGGCACTACTTTTTGGGCTTGGAGGTTTGGCAGAAACCAGGAAAGATCTTTCTCTCACAGAGTAAATATGCAGTTGATATACTTCGCAGATTTCGCATGATGGACTGCAAGTCCATGACAACTCCAATGATCTCTAACTTAAAGAAACTCCAAGATCAAGTCATAGGCTTAGATCCAGAGGACCCCACCTTATATCGACAGATCATTGGATCCTTGATGTATCTCGTACATACGAGACCTGACATCTGTTATGCTGTAAATGCTCTTAGCCAGTTCATGTGTGAACCTAAACATATACATATGGTTGCAGTAAAACATATCCTGAGATATGTTCGGGGGACTATAGCTTATGGTCTCAGATACACATCCAGTGGAGGTGTGATGCTCCATGGCTTTACAGATTTAGATTGGATGGGCAGTGCAGTGGACCAGAAGAGTACTTCCGGATATTGCTTCAGTTTGGGTTCAGCTATGATTTCCTGGTCCAGCAGGAAACAGGGCTCCGTAGCCCAAAGCACTGCAAAGGCAGAATACATTACTGCTAGTGCTGCTGGCAGAGAAGCAGTGTGGCTCAGGAAGCTACTTTCAGACTTATTCAGTTCAGAGCTTGAACACACACTCATCCACAGTGACAATCAGAGCTGTATAAAGCTCACTGAGAACCCTGTGTTTCATGATAGATCGAAACACAATGAGATGAGATATCATTATGTCCGAGACATGGTTTAGAAGAACGTTCTCAGCATTCAGTATGTTCCGACAGCAGAACAGACAGCAGACATTTTCACCAAGCCACTGTCTTTGACAAAGTTTGTATACTTTCGTGACAAGCTTGGTGTAGCCGAGAATGCCTCTCTTGCTAAGAGGGAGTGTTAAATTTATAAGCAGCTGCAAGAGCCATTCTCCTGGAGGATGGCTAAGACCCTAGACGAGATCTAGGGCCCCCAATGCACTCCTGGGGTACTTGGTCTGGGACCAAACAGTCAGTGCCATGGCAAAAGACCCTTGTTAGGGCCCCCAGTATACGACTAGGGTTCTTGGTCTAGAACCAAGCAGTAAAGACCCCTGAAAGGGCCCCCAGTATACGACTGGGGTTCTTGGTCTAGGACCAAGCAATTAAAGCCCCTAGATTAGCCTAGGGCCCCTGGAAATGTCCAAGGTACCCATGCATATGGCATGGGTTGATCCTTGGTCTTTGACCTTGGTGGATAAGACCCCAGAAAAAGTTTTGGGGCTACTTGATCCTTTATCAAGTATTTTGTTGGTGCATGACCTTCCTTGAAGAAGGACATAACCACATGAGGGATAAGTCCCATACGCAATGATGATTAAGTAATAAGTTCACCATGAAAGATGAAGGAATGAGTATTGCCACCTTGCTAACCCTCCCTTACCTTTACTTGTGTTGGTTTGGGGTTTTTATGTTTTAAGGGTAAATTAGATTTAAATTATATCATGTTTAAATTACCTAATTTAAACATGATATTTTAATAATATTTTTAATCTAACTTTGCCCTAACCCAAACTATAAAATAGAACCTCCCCTCTCATATCACTCACCTTTTGTATCACTAGCCTCCAAGTGTGAAGCGGATCCTCTTCTAGCTGCGGCTCCTTCTTTTTGTGTTGAAGTAGCAGCCCCTCCTTGTTTCCTTGTTGCAGCCTTGTCTATTTCTGTTGGAGCTGGTCTACTGATGAGTGCCTTATTGCTGCAGTCAGCCCCTTTTGCTGTGTGTCCTGTCTGAGATTTGGTGCAGCCCTCCTCTGCTGTTGTAGTCTTGCTGCAGCCTCTCTTTGCTGGTGGAGTCCCTCCTTGCTGCGGCCTATTCTCTGTTTGCTGTTGCAGGGTTTGGGTAGTATGGGAGCGGCCTCCTTTGAGTGCTGACTGTGGGGTGCAGCCTCTCCTTCTTTTGCTGTGAATGAGTCCTAGGGTGCGGCCCTCCTCTTCTCTGCTGTGAGGGGTGTCTTCAGGCTGCGGCCTATCCTTCTATTGCTGTGTGGTTGGCTCCTTCTTGCTGCTGTGATGCACCTGTAGGGTGCGGCCTCTTCCCACAACTGTAGGGTATCTACTACAAGCAACGACCTCCCAAATGACTGAAGGTTTTTCTGTGTGGGAGTTTGATTGATATAAGCCTTTTGAATGTTGGTTTATCCAGTCCTTCTGAGTAGTGTTTTGAATGTTTTAAGCATCCTTGTGAGGGTTTGTCTTGTGAAGACCTTGTTGGTTCTATTTTCTTTGGTGGCAAGAAAGATCCTTTACCTATTGGCTAGAGATCCAACCTACAAGGTGGATCTATGAACTGAACCTTGTCTGAGCATACTACAAATGGTTCTACATCTCGTGTGGCTACTGTTTCTTCTTCTGAGGTAAGGCTGCTGTACCAGGTAAGCTGCCTACTCATCATCTTCAGATCTAGGATCTTATTTTACTGCAGTACTGTTTGATCTATTTAGATTTGTGTATCAACTATTAGATCTGAAGCTACACATTGAATTTACATTTATCTCTATAATTGGTTTACTGTTTATGATCAGATCCGTGTAATGTTTTGTGTACAGCTTTATAGATCTGTTTTACTGTTTATCTTATTCTGATCTATTCACTGTCCATTTAGTACAGTTCTTGTTTAATGAACAGCAGATCTAAGTTTTGTCTCTGATCTTCAGATCTAATCTTTACTGAGTTTATTACTGTCTCTCCTTAGATCTCCTAGATCTGAATACTAGTTAAAGTGTTTTAAGTTTGTTGATCCTTAGATCTAGTTGTTTTATTCACTGAAATTAAAAGATACTACTGTTCTGCATTTTTACCCTAATTCTAACAAGCCTCACTGATTTCTTGATGCTATTAACATACGCGGATATGTTTTACATTTTACAGTAACCGCATATGAGAGAAAAACATAATCTGAAATGGCATTAAACTTCCTACAACTTAACAGATATTTATTATTCAGTTCATCGTTACAATTCTTTTTTTTAATTCACCAAAAGAAAATACAAATGAATTGTTTACATTATCAGATCAACTGTCTTAAGCGTATCTGTCAAATGGGAACTTTTACGCTCTTCACTAGTCAAGAAGCAAATGTACCCCTCCCCAAGTCACAACTATCAAATTCTATATGCCTCTCATAGCAAAGATAGGCAAACAAGATCCTTCAATTTCTACTCCGCATAGTAAGCAAGTCTCCGGAAGTTCATCCTCTTGATTTTATCTGTCTTCTTGGCTGGTTTCTTGGCCGGCTGCTCTATTACTCCTGCATCAGATTCGTCATGGAACCATCCTACAGACCTCTGGGCCGAATACACAAGCTGTGAAATGCCTGTTCCAAAAGACAAATTAGGTCAGATACTCTAGAGTCTAGACAGACTTCAGATTAAATTTTAAAATGTAATAACTTGTTAAAAAGAGCAAATCAGCGCCTTGATAAACAGATGTGAAACTCAAATAAACATCAGTAAGAAAAAAAACATCTAAACATTAATCTAAACTGAAAGATTGGAAGATGTAACACTCCTAAAAAACCTGGTAAACAAATTGTCAAACAATGTAATAGTAATGAGATCAAGAATGAACACCAACTTCGAAATACTGTCTACAGCAACATATTCTCTAAATATAGGACAAGCAAAAACAACTCTGTATAAACATTAACAACCGAAAAAACTTATGTTGCACTGAGTTTTGGGTATAGGGGGACTGAGTTTCTAGGGAGGACTGAAAGGTACCCCCAAATTTCAGAAGGCAAGACAGACAGGGATGGCAAATATTATTTAAAATATATATATATATATATATATATATATATATATATATATTAAAAATTTGAAAACAGAGATAATAAAACTCAATCGAATTAGCAACACTTAATTTATAGGTCCAAATGGCCTTGTCTGTGTGAATATTAGAACCCTGAAAACTAAATAGGGTACAAAAACCTATCAAATGTGGGAGTCAAAACTGTTGTGATTATCCCTCGTTACATAAACATACTACATGGAATTCAGGCACGCACTGCATAGATAATATTGTCATGGTTTGAATGTTGAACCAATAAAGAATACATCCCTTTGGAGAATAGTGCCACACGAGCAGTGGTTTGGATAGAGGACGTCCAGACTCCAAACACCTCCAAAACCATAAAAGACATCTCCCATACCTCTCCATTTTTCAGGGGAAAACATCTTTGGGATATGGGGAAAGTCCACCACATCCTCAGGAGCATCCCCTTCTAAACAGGGACTTCCCCTTGTTGTCCCCAAGTCCCCAGGGACAGGAAACGCAAGGGACATGTTCCCCAGGGGTAGGGAATCGTCCCCATGCTACACTAGAAAAACTCAATGAACTAGGGTAGGTAATAAGTTAATAACAGAGATTACAGATTTCTACGCATGATTAAGAAACAATCAACGTGGGTTACTCGTCCCCATGCTACAGTAGAAAAAACTTAATGAAATAAGTTAGCTAATAACAGAGATTAGAGACTTCTTGGCAAAATTAAGAAACAATTAACTAAAGCTACTAGTAACCTCCTATAGACATTGGTCTGAGTGGACATTAAAAAGTTTTAAAATATAAAGAAGAAGCAGAAGAAATTAGTCATGAAAAGAAACCTCTAGAAAACAAGTTCTCCTAGTATATTTTCTCAACCCACAAGGTATAACAAATCAGGTTCGATCCATTGTTGAAAAACTTGGCTCAGCAAATGAACCAGCGAGGCCAGAGTGTAAGGGTTCACCTCAGATTCGAACAAAAACTTGGCAAGAGCAATTGTTCAAAATGAGGTGCTTTCTTTTCTTTTTAGGCATTATATTTGACAATGGCGAGCTTTTCGATCTGCCTAGCAAGTAACCCGCAAATACTTGCAGGTCTGACTCACTGCTGGCAACTTCACGGAGAGTTAGACTGGGGACCAAGTTAACTTGGATCTGCAGCAGGGTTGAACTGAGTTTGACACAGGAACACTTAAAAGACTCCATGAATATTTCAACTATCATTAATAGAGATTCTGAGCAGTTTTAACTTTTCTGTCAACATGACAGCCACATAAAAATACCAAGCTTCTGTCATCTGATGCTCAACATTTTTTTCTAAGTTAACATTTATAACTTATTTATTGCTTGGCACCACCAGGTGCCATTACAATTATATTAATATCCAGCTGCTGAGAACATAGTTGAAAGTAGGCACCCATGCACACGAACCCCAATTATCACGAGACTGGATAATCACTACATTTTCTATGTTCTGAATCATAGCTGGCCCAGTTATTGGCTAGTGCAAGAGTTCCACTGTCAGTTGCAAGGATGGAACTTGAGACCTGTAACCAGTGAATTCCCTGTTGAAATAATGTAACTGCAAAGAGTATTCTAATTATTATTGATGTATTATTCATTAGATCAATCCCCTTTTGCAGATTGATCATGTCGGGTATTGTAATTGACCAAATCCCCTTTTGCGGATTAGTCAAACCCTAATTGTAATGGGCTAAATGAAAAGTCGGTCCAAAATATATTAAAGTGGTTATAACCACCCAAAATATATTAAAGTGGATATAACCACCCAGATTGAGAAGTCGGCCCTGCCATTGAAAAGACACCTCACTCCAGCACCTGCCAGATTGTATAAATAAGAGAGGCTAGCGCCTCATTTGGACACACACTCACTTGTTCATCAGAGCGCAAGTTTGGAGCTGCAGTTGGAGAAGAAGGGGAGAGAGAGAGGCGCACTTCTTGGAGAGGACTTTATGTATTTGTTTGAGTTATCTCTTGGCATTGTATTGGCTATCTATATTAAGGAAGTCTTTGCTGGGTTTTTTCCCCCATAAGGGTTTCCCAGGATAAATGTTGTGTCTCTTGTGATTGTGTATTTCTCAGTGATCCTATCTATGCTATGGTTATCTAGTGAATTGAAAACAAACCTAATAATAGCTTAAGCCTTAACATGGTTTCAGAGCTAAGTTGAAGAAAGCATCTCTCACAAGAGAAAGTGAAAAACGTCATTGTTGTCGTACATGCAAATTAGGGCTTTTTATTGAAGAAGTATTTCAGCCCCAAAACCATCTAGAAAAGTGCGTCCTTCCTCAAAGATCACTTTGGCATCCTCAGTGCAACTTTTCAGTGGGTAGATCTCTCGGAAAGTACCGGTACCAGAAAACCAAAAGTACCAGAAGCACCAGAAGTACCAGAAAACCAGAAGCACCAGTCCAGAAATCTGTTGGTCAAGTTTGAGGGGGTAAAAGTTGGAGTTTCAGAAATCTGACTGCACCAGCTTACTCGCCTCAGCTCAGTGCATCTATCCCCTGGATCAGATATTCAAAATTTGAAGTTTGAAAAATTAGGGTTTCCTCATAGAACCCTAAGTTGCAGTTGCAGTTGCAGTCTCAGAACCAGTTGCAGTATCAATTGCAGTTGCAGTACTAGTTGAAGTATCAGTCGTAGTACCAGTTGCAGTCACCCTTGAAGTTTTTAAAGAGTTGGTGATTATTGTCGTTGCTACCAGATGGTGCCACTACCTGCAAATGCTATCAGAGGTATGTACTCACATATGTTTAAATTGTTAAACGTTAAAGGGTATTTGCAGGAGAAGGGATCTCTTGCCATAGATCCAGAAGGATCTCAAGATCCAACACATTCAGAAGAATAATGCAACTCAAGTTTGGTTATTCTGATATACATCTAGTTGTTATGACAGTGTTGCATGTTGAAGCTATGACCATCATACTAACCTGTGGTCAAAATATTAGATGTATTAAAGTAGAGATCATAGAGCTTATTTTCTAACCCAAGCTTCTGTCAAGATAACATATTGTCCTAGTACAAAAGACAGGTTGAAGAAAGCACTTGTCAACTTGAGTAAAGGAGACTTGGAAGAAAAGCAACACACTCATTCTTGACAACAAAACTCTAGATTCCAGGTTTGAATGATTAAGTTGCTAAGATTCAAAACGTGCAAGTGTCAAGAAAACACTATAGTGCTTGGTAGCATGTGAGCATATTGAGATAAATGCTTAATGTATTTATTTGCATGATACAACTAACATCTCCCCTAGGAGAAACCTCTTGTGTTAGTTCCAGGTTGCCATGGAGGAATGTTTGATCACAACACTATAAGAGTGTTGACCTCATTCCGTATTGTATTTCTTCCTTTTGATCTTTGCTTCAGACAGGTCAAAAGTGATAGCTTTAAAGGAGCTACTGTGATGATTATTTGTGCTATTGTTTTATTATCAAAGGAGTATTATTCTTGCTTGTTGTTTTGTTGACCTTGTTTCAGGTCACAGGCGATAACTCTGAGGAAGCTATAGTGAAGGTTGTTGAAGGCAACATATTATATGAGACATGAAGCAGACTACGTAAATGACCATATACACTCATGAACCAAAGAAGATGAAGAAGAAGCTATCTCTTGAGATTCAGAGTATCTCATATGAAGATTGATTGAAAGGAGCAGAAGGCTCCAAAGATGACCGAACATTAGAACGAGAAGCAGATCTCGTTTGAAGCCTGACTATGTCGTTCATATTTAGACTTGGTATTCAACACCAAGTATACCCTGTAAGAGATGATGAAGTCCTTGTAGACTCAAAAGAAATCGAGAGTATGCCTGATCTCAAAAAGGATCAGATGAAGAGACAACTCCCAGGACTGGGAGACAAATGTCGTGAGAAGACTATGCCGAGACACTTATTGAAGAAATAGTTCCAGTATTTATGAAGACAACCAGAACAACCATGATTCATACATAGTATGAGATGCAGGGGGAGCAATCCCCATATTGAAAATTGAGTGGCAGTTGGTCCAGTGTGAGCTCTAGGGGTCCAGGGGAGGCACCTTACTTTATGCAGTCAATCAATGAGGTCCAAGTGGATATTTTCTTGGATCAAATCAAACAACATTAGTTGGGTCATGGAGACATGACTACAATGAAAGATAGAGTTACCTCCATGAAAGAAGAAGAGCTATCTTCAGTATCAGTTATTGAGCCACCCTCAGTTTCAGATGAAGTTGTTGCCATTATAGAAGAAGAGGAGTTACTCTCATATTTTAGCAGCCACAGTGAGGATGAAGCAATCATTCTTAGTCGTAGAGTAGGTGCAAGTGCAAATTCCCAGTTCCAGAAGGAACAATTGCAGAGAGAGTAGAGCACATACTCCCAGACAATGAGAACAGATAAGTGCTTTGCAGAAAGCAGATAGAGCGAGCACATGATTGTGCAGATTGAGTTGCAGCTGTGCAAGTGTACTAGATTGGTACAATGTAATAAGAAAAATTGATTTGAAGATTGAAGATAGAAAGACTCATGTCTGCCAGTTGAGGAAGGATCTGTACGTGTTGAAGCAAGCTCCTAGAGCTTGATATTGCAGAGGACAGACAGTTTTTTGACAAGCTTGGGCTTTACCAAGAGTAAAGCTTATTCTAACCTCTACTTCAAGGTTATGAATGATGAGCCGGTGATATTGTTGTTGTCTGTGGATAACTTATTCTTAACTGGAGAAGAAAAACTCATCACCGAATGTAAGAAGAAGCTCGCTTCAGAATTTGAGATGAAAGACCTTGGCCTAATGCATTATTTATTAGGTCTTGAGGTATGGCAGAGCCCAGAGAGAATCTTCCTTAACCAAGGGAAGTATGCAATCGAAATCTTGAAGAGATTTGATTTGTTGGAGTGCAAGTCCATGAATACACCCATGGAAACGAAGTTGAAGCTTCTGGTCGACACTTCGTCAGAATTGATTGATGCCACGCTGTATAGACAGATCATTGGATCGCTGATGTATCTGACGAACACCAGACCAAATATCTGTTTTTCCGTGAACACTTTGAGTCAGTTTCTGGTAGAACCCAAACATGTTCACCTAGTTGCTGCAAAACATGTGATGAGGTACCTTAAGGGTACATTAGATTATGGTGATGGAGATTATAATTTCACACTGAGTGGGTACACTGATTCAGATTGGGCTGGAAGTGTCTCTGACAGGAGGAGCACTTCAGGATGCTATTTCAGTTTGGGATCAGCCATGATCTCATGGCAGAGTAAGAAGCAATCAAGCATTGCTCTGAGTATAGCGGAAGCAGAATACATTGTTGCGTGTTCTGCCAGTTGTGAAGCCATATGGCTTCGTAAGTTGTTGACTGGTCTATTCGACCTAGAGATGGAAGCAACCACAATCCTATGTGATAACCAAAGCTGCATAAAGATGACAGAGAATCCTGTATTTCATGACAAGTCGAAACACATAGAGATCTGATACCATTACATCCGTGACATGGTGCAAAGAGGAGCCATAAAGCTCCAATATGTTAGCACGGATGAACAGGTTGTCGATGTGTTGACCAAGCCTCTATCTCGTGTAAAGTTTGAGCACTTTCGAGATAAGCTCAGTATAGTCCGAAATGACCTCCCTCGATAGGGGGAGTAGTGTTGTGTTGATATGCCAGCCTAGTGCTGTGCTTCCAGATTAATTGTTGTGTCGAGATGCCAGCCTAGTGTTGTGCTTCCAGCTTAATTGTTGTGTTGAGATGCCAGCCGAGTGTTGTGCTTCCAACTTAATTGATGTGTTGAGATGCCAGCCGAGTGTTGCGCTTCCAGCTTAATTGCTGTGTTGAGATGCCAGCCGAGTGTTGTGCTTCCAGCTTAATTGTTGATGCCAGCTTAATTGTTGTGTTGTGATTCCAGCTTAACTGTTGTGTTGTGATTCCAACTTAATTGCTTTGTTGTGATTCCAACTTAATTTCTCCGTTGTGATTCCATCTTAACTGTTGTGTTGTGATTCCAGCTTAATTGTTGTGTTGTGATTCCAGCTTAATTGTTGTGTTGCGATCCCAGCTTAATTGTTGTGATGATGTGCTAGCTTAATTGTTGTGATGCCAGCCTCGTGCTGATGACATGCCAGCCTCGTGCTGTGATGATGTCTCAGCCTCGCGCTGTGATGATGTGTTGCCAGCTTCGTGCTGTGATGCCAGCCTCGTGCTGAAGACTCTCAGCCTAGTCCTGATGTTGATGATGCTCCAGCCTTCGTGTTGTGATGTTGTTGTTGTTGATGATGCTCCAGCCTTTGTGCTATGATATTGCTGCTTTTGATGTTGTATCAGCCTTGTGCTGTTATTGATGATGATGATGTATTATTGTATATTAATCCATGTTGATGCAGTTGATGATGATGATGCCACTTGAGCTTCTTGCTAAAGTTGATGATGATGATGCCACTTCAGCTTCTTGCTGAAGTTGATGATGATGATACCACTTCATCTTCTTTCTGAAGATGATGATGATAATGCCACTTCAGCTTCTTGCTGAAGATGATGATGATGATGCCACTTTAGCTCCTTGTTGAAGATGATTATGATGATGATGATGTCATTTCATCTTTCATGCCGAAGATGATGATGTTACTTTAGCCTCACGCTGAAGATGATGATGATATTACCTTAGCCTCTTGTTGATGAGGATGATGATGCCATTCCAGCTCTCTGTTGTGAATGATGACATTGATGATGAGAAAAACTTCCGATGATTTATAGATATGCCAGTCAGTGTTCCAAGATGTTGTTGATGATGTTGCCCTCTCTCTCGCCTGATGCTATTGTAGAATACCCTTCTTGTTAAGAGGGAGTGTTGAAATAGTGTAACTGCAAAGAGTATTCTAATTATTATTGATGTATTATTCATTAGATCAATCCCCTTTTGCGGATTGGTCAAACCCTAATTGTAATGGTCTAAATGAAAAGTCGGCCCCAGAATATATTAAAGTGGTTATAACCACCCATAATATATTAAAGTGGATATAACCACCCAGATTGAGAAGTCGGCCCTGCCAGTGAAAAGACACCTCACTCCAGCGCCTGCCAGATTGTATAAATAAGAGAGGCTAGCACCTCATTTGGACACACACTCATTTGTTCATCAGAGTGCAAGTTTGGAACTGCAATTGGAGAAGAAGAAGAGAGAGAGAGAGGCGCACTTCTTGGAGAGGACTTTATGTATTTGTTTGAGTTATCTCTTGGCATTGTATTGGCTATCTATATTAAGGAAGTTTTTGCTAGGGTTTTTCCCCCATGAGAGTTGCCCAGGATAAATGTTGTGTCTCTTGTGATTGTGTATTTTTCAGTGATCCTATCTATGCTATGGTTATCTAGTGAATTGAAAAGAAACCTAATAATAGCTTAAACCTTAAAATTCCCCACTTTGCCATTAGACCACAGGCTCATGTCCCAGTGTTTGTGTTTTACAATATAGAAAAGCTCATAGCAGAGATGACCTGGTCTTCTGGTTTATGATCCATCTAGGACATCAAAGCAATCAAAGCCACATGGGCATTCATGCCATGTTGGCAGCAGAATAAAGCAACACTCTTCTCAAAATGGTTTTATGTAATAAATCTTGCTGGTAATATCTTGCTTCCTGTGTTTTCTTGTTTCCCTGGAATGCTATGTGTAAACCGACTGATATGTCCCTGTTACAGATCAGCTATTAAAGAAACCTGATATGTGTAAACCGACTGATTTTGAGAAGAGTGAATAAAGCAACACTCTTCTCAAAATGGTTTTATGTAATAAATCTTGCTGGTAATATCTTGCTTCCTGTGTTTTCTTGTTTCCCTGGAATGCTATGTGTAAACCGACTGATATGTCCCTGTTACAGATCAGCTATTAAAGAAACCTAATAATAGCTTAAACCTTAAAATTCCCCACTTTGCCATTAGACCACAGGCTCATGTCCCAGTTTTTGTGTTTTACAATATAGAAAATCTCATAGCAGAGATGACCTGGTCTTCTGGTTTATGATCCATCTAGGACATCGAAGCAATCAAAGCCACATGGGCATTCATGCCATGTTGGCAGCAGAGTCACAAAAACCGTTGGGAAAAAAACAATTTTGGGAAAGTTTCTTTGTTTTGCTTTGTTAGTTTAGCTTTTCTCACTTGGGTTCCCTGAGTTTGATGAAAGGAGGAGAAGGGATAGAGAGAGAAGAAACACAGAGTAGAGAACGAAGGTCCCAGTCACAACATGATGCAGACCAGAACAGAGCGTGTAAATCTTGCTGCAAACACTAAAGTGCAAGACGACTGTACTCATATGTAAAAAAAATCTGTATGGTATTTTCCCATTGAATAAAGCAACACTCTTCTCAAAATGGTTTTATGTAATAAATCTTGCTGGTAATATCTTGCTTCCTGTGTTTTCTTGTTTCCCTGGAATGCTATGTGTAAACCGACTGATATGTCCCTGTTCTGAGCATCTTCATAGCTCTCTGCTAGTAGCTTTGGTTTCTTTGCTGTAATTGTCATTGAAAGGTGTCCAAAGACTCTTCTGATTTATTATGTTTTTTTATTTCTCTGGCATGAACTGTGTATATATAAATGGATCTGACCTGTTTCTGGGAATTCCCTTAATACTAATTAGCAGTTTGATCCCCTGTTACAGTCTTTGTGTTTGGCAGGTGAAAAAGGGCAGGTCATTGGGTATCAGAGCACTATACAATCCTGGCAGTGCATGGTTAAAACCAGACAATAGTATCACTTGGATGGAGAGAAGCCCCAAGAAGAGTGAAGACGAAGCATTCAACAATTTGATGGGCAAATGCATACAGAAAAACTGAATAACAGGTTCAGGCAGCTTGAGGCGTATTTCAGTTATCAGGGATATTCTGATGTGCAAAAGATTACCTTTGCATGCTCAAAAATGTCGGAGCATGCCCTCCTGTGGTGGGAAAACTATTGCCGGAGACTGCAACAGCAAAAGTAAGCAACTGTTATGGATTAGAACGAGTTCAAGGTTTTGCTGAGAAGGAAATTCTACCCAGCCAGGTATGAAATGGAGCAACAAATCTAGTGGCAGTGTCTTAGACAACGTCAAGGACAACTTGTCCAAGATTACACTGATGAGTTCCAAAAGCGAGCTATCCTACTGAGTATTTTGGAAGATTAACCCAGAGTGGTTATCAAATACATTGGAAGCATTCACCGTTACATTCAACAAGAACTGGCATTGCTCAAGGTTCACAGCCTTGATTAGCCTTGTACAAAGATGAAATGCATTGAATCCAAAAGCAAACAAGACACTGGGATTGGAGGGAGCTCTAGAAAACCAGCAATAGAAATGAAGGAACAAAAACAGACCATGAAAGGTAAGAAGGCTGCTAATACTGTACAAGCTTACAAAGTAAGGATGAAGAACAGAATGATGAATGTAAGGCAAAGAAAAGTGGCCATTGCAAAAGGCACAGACATACCGAGGACCAATGTTGGGAGTTACATCCAGAACTGATTCCTAATAATCGGGCTGGAAAAAAATTTCCTATGATGAAATGTGCTCCAATGGATGAATAAGAAATCAGAGGAACAGGAAGGTGGATGAAAACTGGCTCTTGTGGATCAGCCTCGCCCTGAGCAAAATGAAGAAAGCAAAAAAGTCTTCTTTGTGAAGGACAGGTTAAGAAGTCGCTTGGTTACAGCAATATTTGATCCCAGTAGCCAGAAAAATATGGTATATGAAGCTTTTGGGCAGCAATTGGATTTACCAAGGAAGCACATTCAAAACCTTACCCATTAGGTTGGCTGCATAAAGACATGGAGCTCAAGGTCACCAGAAAATATAAGTTTAAGTTCGCCATCTCTGCCCAATCCATTAATGAAATCATTTGTGATGTAGTTCCACTTGATGTATGTGAGATAGTGATGGGGAGTCCTTACTTATGTGACTGAGATGTTATTTTCTATAGAAGACCCTTTTTTATAGAAGACCAGATAAGTGTAGGCTGCTCAAGCCTCAAAGAGGGTAAGCCCTATCTCATTAAATCTTACTAGGGAAAAGAAAATATATCCTTGGTTTCAGCCATCCATATTCAATGACTCCATTATGCCAGCAAAAGGCTCATTGTGATAATGTTAAGGCCTGTTATCACAAAATCTGTCACTTGTGCAAAGCCTTCACAAGTGGCAAACAAGTGTAACAAACTAGGAATGACTACCACTGTCACCTTAGTAAACACTCCCCTCGTTTTAGTGAAGGATGGGTCCAACACAAGGGAGGCATCCCTGGTGACCTCAAGGGATCCTATAGCAAGATTAGCCAAGCCTACAGCCCCCTATCTTGGTCACCTCAAAGGATAGGCTAGAGTTAGAGCAAGGGTAAGAATAAGACAAGATAATTCGTGTGTGACGTGTGTGCAAGGTGTCTCGAGTCTTTAGCAACAATTACCAAGTCTAAATGATGCAAATAATCCCCGGAACACTAGCTATCAAGTAGAAAATGGATACTGTAGTAAAATATGCAGTAAATGGTAATGTATATCAGCAATATGTATTTTATAACAGCAGCAAGAAATCAGCCTTCAAAATTAGTAGTTAAAATCTTAAAGTGTGGCCCTTATTGAGTAGAACAAGATCCAATAGCTAGACAATGAGCCTAAGTAACTTTGACCACAATATTAAGTATGTTATAAGCACTTCTACCAAGCCCTAATGGCTGTAACTAATTTTTATAACAGCAGCAAACAAATGAGTTAATTTGCAAGTCGTTGGGATAGGTTGAGAACAAGAAAGTGGTTAAGCATCCACCCAACAAGTAGTTTTGAGAGAGATTGAGTGTATTAGGGTTTGTAAACACTTGTAAGCAAGGAGACTAGTGTCGTTTTCCTTTCTTTGGGCAAATGGAGTCAAAGCAAACTCTTAGAAGATTGCTAAAGGTAAGAGAGGGGTGTGAAGATCCAAACTTGAAGTTATACCATCATAAAACCAAGTCAAACCTTCTATGAAACCAACCCTAGGGGTGATACCATCATAAACCCTAGGTGTTGTTTCTCTCTCTAGTGTCTAGCAACAAGGCCTTTACTTGAACTAGGTCAAGCCCTAGAGGTTATACCATCATAAACCCTAGGTCTTGAGCTAGCCAAAGACAAACCCTAGGGGGATAAACAATCTTAACTCCTAGACTAGGTCTAAAATGCTTCAACAAATTAAGGTGAATGAAAATAGGGAAGGGATAAACAATCTTAATCCCTCCTAGGGTTTCTAGCCTCTTTATATCAGGCAACCCTAGTGCTAAAACCCCTCAAAGCCCCTCAAAATACAACAAGTCCATGATACAAGTAATATAGGTCTAGGTCGACCCCTCAAGTAGCCTCAAACAATAGAATACCATGCTAATACACCAAAATATGCCCTCCAAGGTCACACGTGTGGATGACGTCATGCTCCAAGAAGGTGTAGGAGACCCTCCAAAGGCCACATCTCATCGTCAAGTGGTGCAAGCAAGGTGAAGTGTCATGTCTCCTCATCAAAGGTCATGTCAAGTTCCCCAAGTTACCAACCAAGGATGCCCTAATGATGGGGTTGGCCCCAACATCATTATGACCATCACATGTGTGACATCCTCCTTAAAATAGCCAACGTCTAAGGTGTAAAGCTCATCGTCCAAGGTGAAAAGAGGGTTCATCACGTCTCCAAGGGGTGCCTAATCATCATCAAGTGCAACGTCCTCAAACGAAGTGCTATCATGTTGTGGGTACAATGTCCAAAAGTGTGGGCTTCATACCCATCTATCAACCAATATGACCATATCTACAAAATGAAGGCTCATATGTCCATGGTCCAGGGTCCAAGAGATGTGAGATGATATGTCTAGATGTGCCAAGCCATCATGTCACCTAGCACTCTGCATCACACGTGCTATGTCCTGTATAAGAGCACAACGTCCTAGGTGAATGTATGGGACGTCCTCCAAAGGACCATGTCAGGTGCATCCAAATCAATCAAAGCCATAGAATCAAGTAAGACCAACAATCACAAGGTTCAAGAGTCATTAGAAACATACAAAGTAGTTCATCACTTAATACAGAAGCCACATAAGCAATTCACATTAGGTATCCCCTTCAAACTTCACATTAGCTCGGGACTTTTTGCAATTTGGCAAGTTTAGGTATGGTAGGACCATCGAAAGATCTATTAGGTCTGCCAGTACCCAAGTAGAGGGATATTCCCCAAAAAACCCATCTAAGTGTAAGTATGGTGAATGAAAACATGTTGGGTTGACTTCATGGTGATGGTGTCATTAACATGCAAGGCATCATAATTGGTCCATCTTCATGAGTGTCTTTGTAGAGGGAGTGCTTGCTAATTGAGATACCCTTTCCTCGGCACTTTTTGCATTCAAAACTCCTTCTCTTGCCTTTTGATATTCTTTTATTGCACTGCAAGTCCCATTTTCAAGTTTCAAGCACTTATTCTTTCTTTCATCATTTTTCACGGGGATAAAGTCCTTCTTATGATTATGCATTCAATGCATTAGGACTAGGGGCGATTATCATTAGAGGGGGTAGAGCTCAAGTTGACCTTAGGCTTTTCAGTTGGTCATTTATTGTCCCGATATTCTTCCTTCTTTTATAGCATTCTTTCCTTTTTATCATTTTTTCCTAGCAACTGCATCAACCTCGACATTCTGCCCATTCTTCTCACAGAAGAATGAACCATGGGCCTTTTTGGTGTACATGTAACAGCCATACCAAAGTTTAGTACATTGTGGAAGGCTCCAAGATAGAAAATGTTAAGTATGGGGGAACAGTACATTACCCTTATCAAATCCTCTCAGTAGTACCCTTGTTCCCCAAGAGTGACAACACGGGACTAGGACACGAATGATGGCCACCAAGGTGAAACAAGGCAAAAAGAATAACTTCTTGAGCTTCTGATCCACTATCCAACTTCAACCCATGATCCTCACTCACATGCCAAATACATTAAATATGACACTTTATATGAAACAAGAACTAATGTACCTCATAATGTGCCTGACCACCCTCTTCCAATGAACCATGCTGATCAGCTGTGATGAGTTGTGCTGATGAGAAGTGAGGCATCTGAAGGGCTGATGGGCTGTTGTCTGAGGATACTGATCATCATTATCGTCGGGATCATTGTCTTCATTGCAGGCCATGAGACATGATCTCCTCTAGTTAACCCTAGGTGAGAGGGGGTAACAAGGACCAAGGAAGAACAAAGGAATGCAAAATAAGAAAATCAGAATTTTGATAGGTAAGCAAAGGAAGCAGCTAGAGGACCTTCTGTAGCAGTATAAGAAGGTGGTTCTTGAACCAAAAGGGGTGCTGATTGAAAGGCTGGTTAAGCATGAAATTCAGCTCTTGCCGCAGGCAACCCTGCCCAACTTAGAGCCAAGTGTATCGCTTTGCTTGAAGTTGTCACCCCGTTTCATCTTTTGGAGTAATAGTCTGCTTGGCTCCCTTTGCACATGAAGAATGTAAGACAATGTTCGCTGCTGATGCGGACTGTGCAGTGTAGACCCATATTGGCAGCATTGCAAGAAGCAGAAGCAGGTGAGAGAATGCAGATGGAGCGAATGATTTTCAGTTTAAAGATGGATTGTTGTACTGTTCTGATAAGCTATGCCTCCCAAGAAAAGAGGCTAGAGTTGAGGTTAGAGTTCGCTTGCTGCCAGAGGCCCATGCTTCAAAAGTTGCTGGCTACTTTGGTGTATAAGGAAAACGCTAGCAAACCCACAATGGTATGTATATTGGCCAAGAATGCAGGCAGAGGCAGCCAAGTTTGTCCAGGGTTGTGTACTATGCAGAACTACAAATTCAGCAAATGCAAACTTGGGGCTGCACATTCCTCTTCTACTGCCTTCAGGGCCTTGGGAAAGTATACCTATGGACATTCTTGGTGGGCTGTCCAAAACCAAAACTTGGGATGAAGGTCTACCATACCTGCAGCATTGTTACAACAGGGTCATTCATGGCTCAACCAGCAAATCGCTTTTTGAGACCTGCTTGGGATTCCTGCCCTAAACTCCACTTAATATGGTGTTACAAAGAACGAAAGAAGCAGAAGGTAGCAGGTCCAGTAATGAATAGCTTAGTGCTCTTAAATTCATAGAATAGGCTCAAGAACTTTATTCTTAAGTGTAGGCAACAGGTTCAAGCACGGTATACCCGGAGTACCTAAGAAGCGCAGATCTATTCGTGAGGCTAAGTTCATGGAAACCACCAACCTCCCAGGGGCAAGACCCGGTCCATCTAGGAAATCAAGGCAATCAGAGCCACATGTGCATTCAAGCCAGGTTGCAGCAGAGTCACCAAAAACAGTTGGTAAAAAGACAGTTTTGGGGATGTTTCTTTGTTTTGTTTTGTTCTGGGATTCACTGAGTTCCCTGAAAGCTGAAAGAGGACAAGGGATACAGAAAGAAGAAACGCAGAGTAGAGAATGAAGGTCGCGGACACAACAGGACAAAGATGCATGTAAACTCTGCACAGCATTCTCCCGTTGAATAAAGAAACACTCATCCTTCTGAAATTTGTTTTTAACTTTTTTGTGTAATGAATATTGCAGGTAATAACTTGCTTATTCTGTTCTATTATTTCCATGGCATGTTCTGTGTAAAGTTTAAACCAACCGATATGCCCCTGTTTCTGGCCATCTTCAAAGCTCTCTGTTAGTAGCTTAAGTTTCTTTGCTGTAATTTTCATTAGCAGGAGTTAAATACTCTTCCGATTTTCTATGTTGATTTCTCTGGCACGATCTGTCTATATAAACGGATCTGCCCTGTTTTCTGGGCATTTTAGCAGTTTGGTCGTTGGCAGGTGCCAAGAGGACATCATTTAGTGGGGTTGGTGAAAGTTTCAAAAAACCAAATCTTTCAGGATACAGCTGAGGATATGTACAACTTCATAGACTAAACAGTCAAATATAAGTAGGTAAATATAAGTAGGTAAATCGCTGCATCTAGAGATTCTTATCCCACAAATAAGGGTTTCATTCATTAATTTGGTGTCAGCACGATCTGTCTATATAAACGGATCTGCCCTGTTTTCTGGGCATTTTAGCAATTTGGTCGTTGGCAGGTGCCAAGAGGACATCATTTAGTGGGGTTAGTGAAAGTTTCAAAAAACCAAATCTTTCAGGATACAGCTGAGGATATGTACAACTTCATAGACTAAACATCAAATATAAGTAGGTAAATCGCTGTATCTAGAGATTCTTATCCCACAAATAAGGGTTTCATTCATTAATTTGGTGTCAGCTAAGCCCTGACTCCTCATTTTAAAATTAGATAATTATTATCATTATTAAAATAGATATGACAAACTTAGAAAAGTATTTCATAAAATTACAAGGAGGTGGTTGAGTGTTTTAAGCCTCATGTAGAATTCTAAAAGTTCTAAGGTTTGATCCCAGACTTAGCATGGAGCTAGGTCTAATGGTTGAGTGCTTTAGGTTTAAAAGTGAGCCTCGTGCAGAAGTTCTAGGATCGATCCTAAATTTGGCGGGTTGTTTTTGTTACATGCCTCACTCACTATGTCCCTATCTATTAAGTGCCTCACTTAATATGTCCCTATCAGATAAGGCATCATAATAAACCCAATTTACATGGGATACAATTCACAAAATGCCGAAAATTGCCGAAGGATTTCCCCAATATTTTCTTTAAAAAAATATATTACAAGGTTCAGTCTGATCTCTTATTCTTTTTGCTAATACATTCACAATCTTGACAAATTCAATTTCCTAATAAAACCATTAAAAACAGAACAGCCCCTAAAATATCCCTCAGCCAGGTTTTGGCAGAAAGGTTACGAGCTCCATCCGTAGGGATCACCGTTTATCATAGAACCGTAAACCATGGAGCTCGGTCATGGGGCAACTTAAATCAGAAAACATACCCAAAAAATGGAGGGTTTTACAGATCTACAGATCTATAAATTCACAATATATAGTTACCTTCCTTCATGGCCTGGGGGTCGTAGTTCTTCTCCCGGACCTCATGCAGTGTGGCGGAGAGCTTCCAGTAGAGAGGCCGGCCAACATAAAATGCTAGGACGCAGATCAATACGACCAAGGCCAGGCGTAAACCCACTCTACTAGCTTGGCTTGCCATTAAAAATTAAAATTCTTTTAACCCTGTAAATCTTTCACACTCTCAGCGCATCTGAATACCACACTCACCCACCTCCTGTCACCATTTTTCAATCCTTTTTACTACATTTATATTAATGTCCTGGACTTTTAATTTTTATTTTTATTATTTTATTTATTTAAATTGACTGTCACCATTTTTCAACCCTTCTTATTATTAAGATTTTTATTATTGTAAAAGACTTTTAATTTTAAATATTATTATTTTATTGGATAAAATTATTTCTCATTTCCATGTAGAAGTTTCAAACTGAAATGTCCGAACTTCGGGGCATTGCCAAATGGAAGTTGTCCAAAGTCAACGTGGCAAGATGCCACGAGTCAGATATATTTCTACAACTCATTCCTTCCTTGTACACGTGGTTGCAGCCCATAAAAAAAATTAATTAAGTCGGCCCACTCTCTCGCTCTAAAAGCTTCTAAAGCTACTACTTAGATCGAAATTGACACGTCACATATACAAACTCACATGTCAATTTGTACCAGTGATATCTAATGATATGTGGGGATTTTTAGTTCGAGGAGAGGTCACGAGTTTGAGTCTGTATCTCTAGGGTTTTGGGTTTATTACTCCCATATCATTCACATATTTTTTGAAAATTGTTTTATAATAATAAAAAAATTATATTAATGGAATAATTTTTATATTAATTAATGGAATAACCACAAGTAAGTTGTGGGATAATTTTTATTGGCTTAGTCTAAACATTTTAGGTTTTTAATTATTTGAGTTTATCAAAGTCATTATTGGTGAAATCACAACTTTACATTGCTTAAATTGTTTTTTGAATGCATAAATAGATTCATGAAATTACAAATTTACATTGCAATTGCTTAAAGTACTTTTTTGAATGCATAAATTGATAAGTGAAATCACAATTTTGCATTGCTTAAATTGTTTTTTTAAATGCATAAATCCATTGGGCTTCCTCAAAAACTCCAAAGCACATAAAATATGTAATCTCAACCACCAAAATCTGCAATTTTCTAAATTTCTAACTAGATTTTAAATAAAACTGGTCAAAAAAAAATCCAAAAAATAATAAAAACATAAAACAATTAGACTACTTTATCTTTTCGTTTTCTATAAAAATATTAATTTATTTTTACCTTATAAACAATAATTTCTTAAAAAATATTATTAAATTAACAATAACTTCTTAAAAAAATATTATTAACAATAACTTCTTAAAAAATATTATCAAATGAACAATAACTTCTTAAAAATATATTATTAAATATTTTTTATAAGCGAAAATAAATTAAAATAAATTTAATTGATTTAACTATTTTTCATTAAGAAAAAAATATTATCAAATTAACAATAACTTCTTAAAAATATATTATTAAATGATTTTTATAAGTGAAAATAAATTTAATTGATTTAATTATTTTGCATTAAGAAAAGATGGTGATAGGACCAATTTTTCAAGATCCAATTTTCCAAGTTTCAAAGGTTTCATGAAAAAAAACTAACAAAAGTTTTGTGATATAAATGTGGCTTTTTGTTTTTTCCCAAGTCATTAATGTCGTGCGAGTGAATTCATTGTCATTTTGGAGATAAAGTATATCCGCAATTCAAACCTCAATTGAATTCCTCGAACTCTTAATACATAAATCTTGAGTGTTTGGAAGTATTTGAAATTCCAAAAACATTGCTAACGTAAAGCCAAGTGGTCATGTAGAGGGTGCTAGGAATCAAAGGGTCGTTTGAGCTTTAGAATTGATTTGTTTTTTCCATATTTTCAGGTAATTAATATTTACTTTGCTATGTAACATTGAATGTTGTGGTGGGTGCTGAATCGGTTGTTGGATCTTAAATCAATTCAAATCCAATGATTGATACACCAAAACATTCAATGTTGCTTAGCAGGTTGTATATTGGTCGACGGTTGTCATCATTTCATATCTTTTTTTTTACTTCATGACATGTTGCAAGTCCATGAAACTTGTTAAATCTCACTAGTTAGGTGGTGGTTATTCAACAATTGATGGGGGGGGATCCACCAACTCAATCAATCAAGAAGGAAGATGACTCAATGATTCACTTCTCCAGTGAGCCACTAGTGCCCCTGATCAAGAAGGAATATGGACTTGAGAATTCGCTACTCTAATGACCAATTAGTTTAGCCAAACAAGAAGGATGATAGACCATTGTTCCTTCAACAACCAATCAGCATTAGTTAACCATTATAAGGTCACTAATGATTCATGGGAGTTAGTAGAGTCTTGGAATTCCCTAGTGTTATAGGAGAATCCCCCTACGGACAAGTGGATTTCCTCTTGGATACTAAACCCCTATAACCAAGACAGAAAGGTGCTAATGTGGACACTGACATTCATTTTCATGAAGCTAACCTATTCAAGAAAGAAGAAGAAAGAAAGGTAAATACCTTTACCGACATTTGTCCTTGCTTGATCCAGGCTGATCTTGATCTCCAAGTTCTTCAGAAGGTCCTGCAATACAATGAGCAGCAACAAAGAAACATACTTCCTACTCTACCATGATTAGCTTCATAATAGATCTATCAAAAGAAACAAGTTCATGAAACATACACAAACTTAAAGGAAACAAGCCAAGCACATATTTATATTAATGAAAACAAAGCAAAATGCTTACAACCATAGATGTAGATGTAGCAGCTTCACCAAGCTCTCTTTGTCCAGACCCTTGCTCAAAAGTTCCACGATCAGAATGACTGTAACTTTCACTGATAAATCTCCCTTATGAGATCATAAGTTTGATGCCTCTAAACTCTATATGCTTTTACCATGAGAAGGCATCCTTATATGAGCTTGGAGAGACCCAACCACCTTAGAGATTCTTGGGATAGGTTGAGGATATTTCTCCTTCAGTTGTGGATCCCCCCTAAGATCCAGCCTTGACCTCAAATTCGAATCCAACTGATTTCCAAGATGAAGGGGATTTTTCCCTGATTTTCCTCGACAACCCAAAATTTGCTCAAACAGGCTAGTGCTCCCCCAAAAGGGTGCACAAAGCGTTGCAACGCTCCCCCAAAGGAGGGTACAGAGCACTTGCACTCCCTAACAGTGGGCAGGGGAGCGCTGCCCAAAATTCCTTCCAAAAAAGCCCAACACTCCCCCAGAATGGTGTCCTGAGTGTTGCAACGCTCCCCCAAAGAGGGGTAGGGAGCGTTGGCACTCCTTGACAATGGGTAGGGGAGCGTTGCCCTTCAAAAACCATTTTTAAGTGGTCTTTTCCATGGAAAATGCTTTGTACTCCTCATCAGATGATTTCTCCTTCTTAAACCGGTCTTTGAAGGTGTCTTAAGTGTCCTTATGGTGTCGTTAGAGACACGACATAGGCAAGATGGCAGTATGATGTTTGTG
Organism: Picea mariana; assembly: GCA_032191745.1. Lineage (NCBI taxonomy): Eukaryota > Viridiplantae > Streptophyta > Pinopsida > Pinales > Pinaceae > Picea > Picea mariana. Next base: position 116,320 of record JASDQU010100113.1, read on the forward strand.
ACACTTGCGACTAAAAATGCGACACTTGTGACACTAGTAATGACGACAATGGGTCATCATTAAAGTGAGTAATTTTGATGTGTAACAAATTTCCCCCCAAAGTGCGAAGTCACAAAATGGAAACTGATGACTGAAGTAATATGTAGACTTTTTCGAGCAAGGGTATGGACTCAGAGAACCTGAAAGAAGCTGTACACAACCATCAAACAAATATTATGACATGTTTCAAACCCAAGGCAAGCATACCTATGCTTGAGTGATAAAGACTTTCAAGGTATGGCCGCCATAAAATACACTGCGGATCCATAATTATATTGACAAAAAGGTATAGCCATTGAAGATACAATGTGGATCTATACTCCTATGACCTGAACTGATCGTAGCCACGAAAAATACACAGTGGATCTACAAGACGACAAGACATAGCCACGAACCAATACAAAGTGGATCTATGTGACAGTATACGTGTCAATATTCAAGAGAAACTCCATCGCAACCTGGGCAAAGTATATATCAAAGTGATCACTCAACCCAGGGTCTTCTTACCAATCTCAATGCAGTACCAGTCTAACCATGTGGATAGATGTCCTAATGTCGAACATGGTAGAAATCACTTGATTATTGGTCAATGAGATAAACCGTTAACAAGTGCGAGGGATTCCAACGAATGTGAATGGACGAGCTAAAGTTGAACAACCGTGGAATCATCCGATCAGAGGTCAATGATGTAAACCCACTGTCGGACGTGAGGAGGCCTGTCATTGAGGCATGCAGGTCCCAAGGTACTAACTGGTTTCTAAGTCTAGTTCATGGATAATGTCCTGAAGTCGACAAGAATAGACTCGTCAAAGGAGGGCCTTGATGTATCCCCCATCAACAACACGAAACTAACACAGAGATGTAATTGGTGGATCAAAAGAACATGAACTGACACGGGTATTGAAATAGGAAATTTTTTATGGTTGACTCTCAAGGCAGATACTTCCCTCGAACACTGAGGCACGACAGTAGAAACATGATATGGACCAAAACATGATAATGCAGTGGATATTGTTACTTTCGTCAGGTGACCCAAAGGAGTAAGAAAACTCAAAGGATTGGTTAAGTGCAGAGGTTCAGCGGATTAAAATGTGTGCAAAGACAAAGTGTCGTGTTCAAGGTGTTAGCACTCTGTAATTTGCCCAAGGCTGTGAGGCAGTCACAGAGGCAACATCAAAACCACTTCGAGTCTTGGATCTAGCCCTCTAAGACTCAGAGAGGGATCTCTCTGTCTAATATAGCTTTGTTTGAGGAGGTATTAGGCTAGTTATGAAGAACATGGGTTGGGGTTTTTAAATGACTGTTTTGGAACAGCAAGGAGGGCCATTGGGCAAATGGGGTCTGTGCTTAAAAATGTGATTTACATCAGATTTGGACACAGTTCTTTCACAGGGCAAGGTAGTGGCAATATTGGATCGAATTAAGTTTAGATGGCATCGATTTGAGGAAAAAATAGGTGAGGAAAAAGCTAGGCAAAGGAGCAGTTAAGAATTCTTGAACTAAGCTTTTGCAGAAAACATAAAGATCATCAAAAGCCGAGAGGCAGAGTATCTGCTGATAAATTCTACCTCTATTACTTTCCTTTTGATAATAAGAAAACGAAAAACAAGCATAATGATCATAGGAAAAACATTATACAGAGGAAGAACACCACCACTATCACCACACAGGAATCCTGTAAAAGAAATATGTTCATTGCTGATCAATCATTAAAAATTACAGAGACATTCCCTGGCTAAACACAGCCCACAGTCTCGCAAGGAGCCTCACAGGTCCAACCATTTTACATTAAAATCATCTCAATAAATAAGATATCTCATCCCAATTAGTTTCGGCAGTCGGTTTAACCGCCTCGACCAAAAATAGCCACCACTCCCACAAAATTTGGAGTTTTCTGCCATGAAAAACAGACCGGTTTTCTGTGAAACAGGGGTCCAAACAGACGTGATTTTCTCTTCAATGATGACACCTGGGCGAAAACTGAAAGAGGTTATTGTAGATGGGCATTTGCTGGACAAAAACCTCCTTCGGTTTCGCCAAATTCATCCCCAGCTAGCCGTAACATCTCCTGCAAGATCGGGACTGAAACGAAAAATTGAAAATATGGAAAAATAGGCCTCGAAGATGTCTTTGATTCTCTCTGCTCGTAACTCCGTTGAAAAAACTGAAAGAGGTTTTTGTTCCTCAGCCCGTACTGAGCAAAAACCTCTCTCAGATGTTTAAAATCCGTCTCTGTTTTCCCAAAAATCGATCTGGAAGATGACATGGTAAAATAGGCAAAAATGGTAAATTTTAAAAAAAGTGGTTTTTTGCGTGGTAAG
>JASDQU010100113.1:144485-175026 GCA_032191745.1 Picea mariana
AGAAGGAGGAATGCCTCCCAACACGATAGATTATGTATCAATGAGAAAAATGTGGGTAGAATCGGGTTTACTCTCTAGTGGGAGAGTAGGATCGATTGATAACGACATCAAATCGACCACTTGGGTTTCATTCTCCAAGGGGATAATGGGGTCGACAGGTGGAAACGGATCAACTGCTTGGGTTGCACTCTCTAATGGGAGAGCGAGACCAACCGAAGATGGGATTGGATCAACCACTTTGTCAACTGGTTCAACTAAGGATGTGACCAGATTGACAATATAATCAACCGGACTGACCGATGAAGGGATCGGAGCAACCACTTTGGCACTCATCAGAGGAGGAGTGGAATTGACCACGTTGGCACTCTTCAGATGAAGGGTGGGATTGACCAATGATGGGATTGGATCACTCATTTGGGTTTCACTTTTCAGATGAAAAGTGGGCTAATCGACGACGGAACTGGATCAACTACTTTGGCTAGTGGTTCAACCGAGGATGAAACTAGATTGACCACCTGATCAACTGGATTGACCGGGATGGAACTAGATTGACCATTCCATCAACTAACGATGGGTTGGGGGGAAATATTACGATAACCAGTTGAAAGTTGAAGCTTTTCCAAAAGAGAAGAAGCCTCGTCCATACGAGGACAAAGGTGAGAATAATGATCACCTTCGCATAACATACAAGGAAACTTGACAATTGTCTTCTTCTTACCAACCTTAACGTCACTAGTTGACTGGGCATCACCACCATGTCTAGCAGGGGCTGATGACGTGGAGGACCACATTTCTAAGACCTTGGGAAGACCAAGGCAATCCCTCAGAAAGTGGTCACCCTTACAAAGACTGCAAGGGAATTTGGGTTTCAGATTCTTTATTTTAATCTTGTCAACCTCATCAATGCTCCCAGTACGATTAATAGTAGTTGGTTGCTTGGATCCAACATTTGATATGGTTGGAGGCTTGGTCCCTTTTTGGTTCTTCTTCTTCTCTTTCTATTTCTTCTTCTTCTTATCAACCTGGCTACTTGTTTTAGATCTTTGACTAGGCAAAGAAGGAGAAATGGAAGGAGACTCAATGGGTGAAGAAGGTGAAAAGTTGACATGAGGTTGATGTGTGGGTGGTGTGCTTACATCTGAAGCACCTGCCTTCAAGATCACCAGAGTGGAAAACAACCATACCGGTAACCCAATTGTGAGACCTGGAAGGCTCAAAGTAGCGATGTAAGGAGGACCAACATTTCTGTAAGAAGGAAAAACAAAGGTGTCCCCTGGAAAAGGGGTTCCTTCATTGGTCATTATGGGAACTGACGACATAAAAAATAAATATCCAACCTAGATTCTGCTAAGGAGAACAAACAACACATGCTAAAAATATAGTAAGCAAACAAGCAAACAAAACCTTCTCACAATGAGCACACTAGTTGGGGATGAAATCCAACGTTGCGAGAACAAAGTCAAAAGGGGTTGAGATAGAGCGGGTGGAAAAGATACATTGACGACCTACTTAACGGACTTACACCTTGGTGCAAGCTCCCACACATAATTGTGGGTATACACTCCAAGGAGCCTGAGTGAGTTTGGCCAACGTCGATTCCAGGTACCATGAAGACTTGCCCCTCCACAGTCACCTTGTGTAAAGACCCTAAAGAGATAGGCCACTAAGGTTACCAATTACAACGATTATGCTTGGGGAAACAATCAACAGTTCGATCCACTCGCAAGGGTAGGGTATCTAGCCCGAAATCAAATTGAAAGGCTTCCACTCATCATTGTGGATATACCTTCAAGCGACCCCCATAATACGCGCAATCTCTACACCAATACCAACAAATCAGGGTGAGTAACTCTGCTAGTCTCAATGCGACCTTAGGTTTCTCCAGTGGAGTCGCCAATTTCTATTACAGGAGAATCCCCCTGCGGACAAGTGGATTTCCTCTTGGATACTAGACCCCTATAACCAAGACCGAAAGGTGCTAATGTGGACATTGACATTCCTTTTCATGAAGCTAACCTAATCAAGGAAGAAGAAGAAAGAAAGGTAAATACCTTTACCGACGCTTGTCCTTACTCGATCCAAGCTGATCTTGATCTCCAAGTTCTTCACAAGGTCATGCAATACAATGAGCAACAACAACGAAACAGACTTCCTACTCTACCATGATTAGCTTCATAATAGATCTATCAAAAGAAACAAGTTCATGAAACATACACAAACTTAAAGGAAACAGGCCAAGCACATATTTATATTAATGAAAACAAAGCAAAGTGCTTACAACCATAGATGTAGATGTAGCAGTTTCACCAAGCTCTCTTTGTACAGACCCTTGCTCAAAAGTTCCACGATCAGAATTACTGTAACTTTCACTGATAAATCTCCCTTATGAGATCATAAGCTTAATGCCTCTAAACTCCATATGCTTTTACCACGAGAAGGCCTCCTTATATAAGCTTGGAGAGACCCAACCACCTTAGAGATTCTTGGGATAGGTTGAGGATATTTCTCCTTCAGTTGTGGATCCTCCCTAAGATCCAGCCTTGACCTCAAATTCGAATCCAACTGATTTCCAAGATGAAGGGGATTTTTCCCTAATTTTCCTCAACAACCCAAAATTTGCTCAAACAGGCCAGCGCTCCCCCAAAAGGGTGCACAGAGCATTGCAACACTCCCCCAAAGGAGGGTACAGAGCGTTGGCACTCCGTGACAGTGGGTAGGGGAGCACTGCCCAAAATTCCTTCAAAAAAATCCCAACGCTCCCCCAGAATGGTGTCCTGAGTGTTGCAACACTGTCCCAAAGAGGGGTAGGGAGCGTTGGCACTCCTTGACAGTGGGTAGGGGAGCGTTTCCCTTCAAAAATCATTTTTAAGTGGTCTTTTCCATGGAAAATGCCTTGTACTCCTCATCATATGATTTCTCCTTCTTAAACCAATCTTTGGAGGTGTCTTAAGTGTCTTTATGATGTCGTTAGAGACACGACATAGGTAAGATGGCGGTATGATGTTTGTGACACTTACGACCAAAAATGCAACACTAGTAATGGCGACAATGGGTCATCATTGAAGTGAGTAATTTTGATGTGTAACACCTAGTACCCATTTTGAGGAATCCAAGCACTGCCCAGGATATATATGTTCATATGCAACACAAATTTGGTTAAACTCTTCTTAGTTGAACTAAGAGTTGTGAGTTGTAGAGTATTGGCCATGATACAAGTTGAACTAAGGGTTGTGAGTTGTAGAGTATTGGCCATGATACAAGTTGAACTAAGAGTTGTGAGTTGTAGAGTATTAGTCATGATACAAGTTGAACTAAGAGTTGTGAGTTGTAGAGTATTGGACTGATTAAGTGGTTGGGTAAGGAGTAACTAAGCATTGTCCATGATACACAAGTGAAAATCGATGAAGCAGGGACCAATTAAGTGGTTGGGTAAGGTGGAGTTGAGTTGTTTTTATGAAGAAAGCAGGGAGCTTGTTTAACAAACTAATTATGATTGTTAARCATAAATGCACGCCTTTTAGTGTACTCAATATAAATGGAGCCACGTGACCAGTTAAGGAAGGTTATAAAGTGGTTGAGGTCGTTAACGGATGAGTGACATATTGGTCTTTGGAGAAGCAAGGGGGCAATTGAATAACCTGACAACAAGACACCACTTATTKTCMCCTTTAAAATGGGAGTTGCAGGTTGTAGGTTACATCTGCAGGAAGTTACGAGAGTCTCGAGGGGATTGGTCGAAGAAGAGACAAAAGGTAGAAAGACATTGAGGGATGAAGACAATTTACAAAAGATAGAAGGATGAGATAGCACGCACATGCAGACCAACAGAGAGCATGTGCTGAGAACAGAGGAGTTCGTGAGTGTAGCTTGAGGAAGAAAAGATAGTAAGAGGTTTCCTTGAAGAAAATAGGAAACTTCTCCAATTTGAGATTGATCACACTAAAGCAAAGAAGACTGAAATCCATATCAAAGAAATAATGGGTTGCAACTTGGTGCTTACTAGACTGAAACTGACACTAGTAAGGAGAGGTCCCTGAGGGACTGTTTAGCAGAGAAGGGACTCCCTTATGTAGAGGAAATCTAGTTGAGAAACCACCTGATTAACCTATAGAGATCATCAGCTTGGTGGGAAGGGGGCAACTTATGTTGTTGTCAGACGAGGAAGGAGAGTAACCTTCTTGGATCATCTGAGTTGGAAACCAGCTGAATCATTCCCCTTGTGGTATAATGGCTTGGCATAAGGGTGTCGTACTATAGGAAGGTACTCTACAGTATAGCCTAAGGTTGGGCGGAAAGGTGTCCTCTCTCAGTCAGTTGGCATTGGCATTTCTTTGATTAGATGAGTGTAAAACTTGGTTTGTATAATTGTGTTTGAATGTTGTATATATGTGAATGGCTGCATTAAATGGAAAAGTGGTTGTTTATAAGTAATGAATTGAACCCATGAATGAATGGTATGTATCTATTATGGGTTTCATTTGGTCATACGAGTTATGGAAAGAAAGTAAACCACTATGGATAGTTGTGTCTGTAAGAACCTTACAACTTTAGAGGAAAGTTCGCAGAACATGGACAAAAACACCGTTATCTAGTGGAGCTAGTGCCCTATAGTCGGGAAGGTCCTTGTGAGGAGTAGAGGATCTTGAGCCCCGAGAGGATCTTGATGTTTAGGTGGAAATCTTACAAGATATGCAAGAAATTCCTTTCGACCAAGTTATTGGGCCTTAGACAGTTTGGGAATAGGCCTTGAACCCATAAGAAATCTTGTAAGGTCTTAATCTAAAAAATGGCTAAGTCCCTGAGTTGGCATGTTTTCCTTGAAGAAAACTTGTGTCCATTCAGAGTGACTTGTAGCTGTTGATTTGGCTTGTTGGGCAGACCCGCACCACTGGTTGGATGATGCTACTTTCGGAGTGGTTACATGAGATTTTGTTTGAATTGTTGGATTACTAAGAGGGGGGTGAATCGATAATAGAGCAATATAATCCTTTTTCACTATAAAATGCAAGTGTTATACCAATGTAGCATTATCATCCAATAGTTGCAGAGTAAATAAACAATGAAAAAATGATCAATCACACACATACACAATACAACAGTGTTTTACGTGGAAACCCAAAGCGGGATAAAACCACATAATTCTTTTTCTTATATGTCTTTTAGAATTACATTCATTGGAAGCACCAACTTCCTTTGTTTTCTAGCTGCAACTGGAAGGAGGCTCCAACCCCCTAGTTTCTCAGGCTACAACCTGAGGGAAGCTCCAACTCCCCAATTCTCTGGCTACAACCAGAAGGAGGCTACAACCCCCTAAGTTCTCCGGCTACAACCAGAAGGTGGCTACAACAACATGTCCTTGCCTCGTCCAACCGCACTGATGTAGAAGTATAATGATGGAACCATTGTCACACTATCACTATGAGATATGCCATTGTACAAATGTGCCAACCTATATCACTGACCTACAACCAACCTGTACTACTTCCCTACAATCAACCTATACTTGAACTGAACATATATCAACCAAAATACAACAGATACATGACCTATAGTTCTGTAGCACACGTATGTACACACCCTATCTGTTATGCAACCCGCATATGTATGTGACCAAACTATTATGCAGCCTGCGTATGCCTTCTGAAAACTAGGGTTTTCTTTCTTCTGAAAACTTATGACCCTCTGTAACTTCTTTCACATAGATATGTAACCTTTCACTGTATCCAGACTGTATCTGTACCCTGTGCATGCATCCTCATACATAACCTTTTCCCAAAAGCTCTATATCTCTCTCTAGTCATGTGCCATAAGTGTGTGTAATCATGAAAAGGTATAATATCCCTCACATGATCTAGACTTCAAACCCTTTCTGATATTCAACCTCTCAATACATCAACCAATACAAGCTCTCAACCATGTACCACAAAACCCTTAGCCATATGCCAAGAAATACAAGATGTGCCTCAATAAGAAGTATCAATGATAAATATACCAGCATTGTATTTATGTAGATCTGACTTATACAGAAGATCCCATGTAGCCACAAGTCTCTCTAGGGAGAATCCTCAAATCTCGATAACCATTTATCATGCATACATCAAAATCCAACTATTCATAGAAATAAGGCATACCTTTTGAACCAATGGATATATGTGATGTATCTGAGCACTGTAGACCTTCTTGGGAGCTTGATCTCAGAATCTAAAACCTCTACATCTTCATCTTCTTAAGTTCCATGGCTTTACTCACATGTACGCACCCTAATACACTGCCAGCCCGCGTACGTACGCACCCTAATACTTTGTCAGCCCGCGTATGTACGCAGCTTAATACACTGTCAACCCGCGTACGCCTCAGAAATTAGGGTTTTTTTAGTATTCGTTGTAATTCTGAAACTTTCGTCATCAACCCTTCATACTAACTCAGACTTTCACAACTTCAGATGTATCAATGAGTACTTGCAATAAGCCTTACACAAAAAAAAATATTCAATATGTTCAAGTGTGATTAAATGAGAGAGTGTTGCCTCTTATTTATACTTTCATGTAGCATCCCACTTTCCTTATTTTAGGGAGTCTCCATTAACTTTATTATTTAAATAATTTCTTTTGCAAACACTTTGACTTTTTGGGGCTTCTAGATGACTCATGAGGGTTCTCCGACTTCACATGGCCATAACTCTCTAACCATGAGGAGTTATGTGATGTTCCACATACCACCGAAAATGGCATGACATATACTATCCATCTAGAAAAGCTTTACCTACAAATATATCAAAACACATACCATTATCCATCAAACAAACTTGGGTCCATTACCCAAACCTTTGTGCTATCGGAATTCGCTACCGAACTTTCTTCAAGGGTTGACATCAATGACAACCAACCCAATTAATCAACATGAATCTCATATAGGAAATCCCTGAGTCGATTGAGACCATCGATCTATTAGATAACGACCAGGCAGAAGAACGAGAGCATTGGATTCCAATGTTAGTATGTCGAAGTAGGGCTGTCAAAGGTGATGAGAAGTGGATCACAGTAGATGTCCAATGACAGAGGTTTGAAGACCATAGATCTTTGAGATTGTGCATGCAAGATCTTAGTCGTTGGATTTGGCTAGAGACACATCGAGGAGGAGGAACCCAAAACCCTAATGGGCTAACATTTTAGCTCAAACACCACAAAGACCGTTGGATTAGACAAATAGTAATTGTTTGATCCATTGGAGATGCATATGGTTAGAGTGAGAAATTCAGAGTGGATTGTAAACTCAAAGCAGAGGCTATCTAAAGAGGAAGGGTTCTGAAAACAAAGGAGAATCATTGATTGGTAAGATGGAAATATTTAATCTCAATCGTAGGTTTTTGTAGGTCCCATCTGTTGGTAAGAAGAACAGATACTCAGGCGAAGGGTAATCATCGTGTAGGTAGAGATTTTGATGCGATCTTAGTCGTTGGAACTTTGGGCCCGAGGACCGTTAGATCCCAGGAAATGGCCCATCAGGATAGTGTCGTCGGAGAGGAAATCAACCTGGATAGTTGGGGCACTCTGATAGACTAGGTCCAAATAGGTCCAAATTGTCACTTAGAGGGCAAAAGACAAACCCAAATTTTCGATTGTGGACGCATAGGTACTTGGGGACTTCAATAAACTAAGTGGAGAGATTTCTCTGAGAGTTAGTAACAATGATTATATATTTAATTGTGATAGGAGAAGTCATTACTTAAATGACCGATGAGTCAAATAGCACGCCTAGATAGAGAAAACAAGGAAAAACATCATCCCACTAGCCTAAGTTCAAATTAGGGATTGGGTGTGTTACAGAGTGGTATTAGAGCAAAGTTCAAATTCTAGGCTTGAATGGGTCACCAAGGCCATTTAAAACCTGTTTAAGAAAATTTCAAATGTTTTTTAACATGCACAATAGCGAAATTGCTAATAATATTTGTTGTTTCAACACGTAGGACATACTAAAAAGTAGCAAAGGTGATGATTGGTACAACACAATGTGGATGACACCTGACACCTTAGAGACAAAGASTCTGATGGTCGGAGGGATAGAGAAACTCCTCTAGAGTTTATGGCTACTATTAGAATTTTGAAGGCAGACAATGGGAGGCTCATCATAGCTCAGGCCGAGCAGGTTGAGTTGAATGCAGTGTTATTACAGAGCTTGTTGGAGATTCARAAACATCTATAGCAAGGCCTTAGTAATGCATAGTTACAACAGTCAAAGAGATTGAAAACCCCTTCATATGCTCAAAAGCATGAATTAGCTCACAATGATGTAGGAAGGAGTTTTTCTAGAAAGAGGCATCGGGATGCTAAGAGGAGTAGATCTGGTGGAAGTGTTTCCATGGAGTCATCCTGCGGGAAGACTACTTCGGTAGAGTTGTCTAGTAGTGACATAGAGTCAAGTTTCCCAAAGAAGAAGAAGAGGAAGAATTCTCAGAGTTCTTTGACTGGAGAATTCAAGAAGGCTAAGTCGCCTACCTTCAATGGGGAAATTAAGAAGGGAGAAGAGGCCAACGCATGGTTGTTTGGTTTGAAGAAGTACTTTCAGGTACACAATTACTCTGAAAATACCAAGGTAAGGATTACCATATTTAACCTTAATGGAGGAGCTTCCATTTGGTGGGAAGACCTTAAGTAAATCAAGGGATTGAAGGAAAGAAAAATGACATGGAAACAGTTTGATAAATACTTCCAAAAGGCTAAACTATCTAAGAAGTATTATGATGACAAAGTCAAGGAGTTCCATGAACATAAGTTGGGTCAACTTACTATGGATGCATATGCCAAAAGGTTTATGGAGTTCTTGAGGTGTGTCCCTTACCTCAAGGATGAGAATGCGAGAGTGCAACATTTTCTCAATGGATTTCTATAGTCCTATCGGGATTGAATTGATTTTGATAAACCAAAGACATTGGAGGACACTATTTGGAAGGTTAAGTGTTGCTATGTGTTGTGATAGACACTACAACCCTCCATTTTTTGTTTTATCTTGCCTTACCTCCCTAGAAAATGGAGCCCCTTATCTTTTGAGCCTAAGAGAAATATTCATAAGTCTCCCTCTCCACGTGAAGATACTTATAAAACTCAAGTTTTTAACTTGAAAAAATCATCAAGACTTGGTGTTGAAATCCAAATTTGAGATCGAAAAAGTTTCTTCTAACTTCTTTGAATAGTTCGAAGGAGTTTCTTCCAACTTCTCCGAACAGTTCAGAGGATTTTCCTCCAACTTCTTCGAACGGTTCAGAGGAGTTAAATTTATTTTTCCCCAATATGCAATGTTATCGCACAAATTAGAGGAAAATCCTCCGATGTGTTCGGAGGAGTTAACTCTAACTCATCCAAACACATCTGAGGAGTTCCTCTAGTCGCTTCTGATATGATTAAAGAACTTTGTCTTCGACCACACTGGCCCCACCTACCACATTTAATGCCAAAAAAGGTCATTTGGCTATATAAATAGAATGAGGTTAGGTTAGTATTATCAGATCACAAGCAAGTGAGCAAAGAACCCCAAGACAAAACGTGCCAAGCTACCCCGTTCAAAGCTCCCAGGAATGATTTTAAGGGCTAAATTTAGCTCATGGGCTAATTTTCCATGGTTTTTCCCAAAAAAAGATTCGCCATTTTAAAAATGATTCGCCCAAATTCTATAGGATAAAATTATTTTACCTTAAAAATCGCCAAAATTTTATACAAACTATATAAGATCCTTAGAAATTTGAATATTTTTACAAAAATATTGCCAAACATTTATAGTTGGCATATGAAGGATTAGTACGATTCACCAAGGTTTCTACATTTCAAAATAAATTTCCATCCTTAAAATCATCCCTAGCTCCCACCTATCTATATATTCCATGTGGCATCAAAATGTAGGTAAGTATATCCTTCCTTCTTTGTTGTAGGGTTAAGGTTAAAACTTTGATTTGTTTCTTTCTTTCTCCATTTCCCTTGGTTGATAGTCTCCTCCCCTCCCCTCACTGCTTTACTTTTGGCCACTCCCTTCGCTAGTATATGCCAATTTTACGCATCATGGAGCTTGTTCTTTTCCATAAATTGAATGTTCAGTCGACCTCTTTTATTTCACCAGGACAAACTTTCTTTCCACCCTCACAATTGATCTTTGCAAGCCTTGACGTTTGCTCTGAACATATAGACCACTATCAGGAGGGTTCTAGGGTTTCCTTTATACCTTTAAACTCGTCCTTGGTTTTTCCCTAAATCACCACACCATACTTGCGAAAATCCCTAAATGTAAAATCAAAAACTTTCTAACTAACTCTTCGAACACATCGAAGAAGTTATAACTAACTTCTCTGATGCATTTGAAATAGTTAAAGATATCTCCTCTGTGTAGTTCAGAGCATTTGACAACAATTCTTCCAATTATATTAGAGTACTTGCTTTCAACTCCTTCAATATGATTAGAGGAGTTTCTTTTAAGTGTTCTGACCTTTTCGACACTTGTGAACATTTCCTTCCGATGATATATTGGAGAAGTTGGGATCAACTCTTCCAACCTCATCGGAGGAGTTCTTACTAACTCCTCCAATGCGACTGGAGGAGTTTTCCTTAACTCTTTCGATCGCTACTCTTTCAACCTTTTTTTCACTATATCAGAGAAGTTAATAATAACCTTTGCGATATGTATCAGAGAAGTTATTTCCTAGGCCTTTGATTTCAATTTTCAAAGCCTAACATCTATCCTTTCGCCTCAAGTTTTGTACCAAGGCATTTAAGCATTGTCTACTTTCAACCACACTTAAACTGGAACATCACATCTTGTTATTATGTCCTAAACTTATATTTTTGGCAAGCACAAACATGTCACCAAGGAAGAATATGGTGGGAAAAGAATCTGGAGTTGAGGTCTCTGGTAGCTCCCACCAAGCAGAAGAGGTAGAGATTTTCGAGGCTACATATGATGATACATCTGGACTTCTACAAAATAATGGAGAGACTCTAAAATGGGCAGAAGTGTACTACATGTTTAAGAAGTCGAATTTCTCTATAGAAGCGGAAGAGCCAGATGAAATCCAAGCATACAAGAATATCAGAAAATCAGGAATCTTCAGGGTGGCAACACACCCAACGGTCTTCCCATGTGTAGACTCCATTTCATGGATTTTAAAGAACATCGATATAAATAGTCGATATGTTTGCAATGCATGAAAGGAACCTATTGCTTCATTTTGACCAAAATTCCTAGCTAAATTCTATCACATTGAAGAAGGTAATAAAAGACTTGATGACAAGCTCCTCAGTGAATTTGAATACACCCGAAATACTTGTTTCCCAAATGGTATAGGGTGGACAAGAAATTTAAATATAGACAAAGAGTTGGTACCCCACGACTAACTTAAGAAGGCCCTATCAGTATTTGGTGGCCATGCTATGCAGACTATACAAGGAGTGAGACACAACTCATTTCTCCCTGTCATTCATGCCCTTGATGTATTTATGCATCGATGTAGGTGTTTCAATCAATTGGACAAATATATTATCTAAAAATATTATTGTTTCCATCTCCACAGTAACACAAGAACAACCGGTAATGTTTCCCAGTTTCCATATGTCCTCGTACCTCCTAGACATAATGTGCATAGCCCACAAGTATCCAAACATGGGGTGGAGTCGGTTTCTAGTCGTTGCCTCAATCCACATCTATTGCAAATTGCTCTGGGAGCACAAGTATTGTACATAATACCAAAGAATTTGCGATCACTTCCTTGCTCCTTTATATGAATTTATCTTTTGCGCCACCCCCCATTGTGTGATAGACAAATCTATAGCAGTCATAAGAAGGATCAGTGATTGGTATATAATGGAGCATGGCACTTATATAAGTATATATGGTGTGATGAAGACACCTCACCTAATTCCACGATTTGTACCTAACAAGCTCGTCCTTTAGGAAGGAGCATACCCGACTATTATTTATGGGGTTGGAGGAATGTTATACAGGTTTAAGAAAGTGATATGTCCCTCGGTATCTTTATACGTTGGCAACTATTTCTTTGAGAATACCAAACAAGCCCAAGTGGAGGTAGACATCTTACTCTCGCATCACTTTGGGGAAGAGAGATTTAGAAGACATGATCCTAGAAATGTTGCAAGGGAACACTCCAATAGTGCAGGCTCCCTTATGAATATATTACTAAAATCTGGGAAGAAGAGGAAGTGCATTAAAATGCCAGAACATACATTGAAGTCATTTCCAACAGGCATGGCCAACCAAAGGGAAGGATCATTGATGAAGAAGCAACAAGAGAGGCAACCAGAAAAGAAGCAGAACAAGATGAGGGTGGGATATCTTCTCCCATCTCTATCTCGACTCATTCAGGGTCCGCCGAGGAGGAAGAAACACAAGTAGATAAAATAAGGAGAGATAAAGAAAATGTGTTAAAAAAGAAGAACGACACCAAAAAGAAATAGGAATTGGAGGCCAATGAAAGAAAATTCCAAATTCAAAGTTGAAGTTGAAATGAAAGTTGCGGAAGAGAGAGAAAAGGAGCTAGCAGAAGCAGCAAGAGTAGCAACAGAACTAGCAGAAAAAATGGTGAAGGAAACAACTGACAAAGCTATTGAGGAAGAGAGGCAAAAGAAAAATGCAAAAAGCAGAGGGGATGGCACACACCCCATGGACATGATATCCTAGAAACATCTACCGCATGCACAAAGGCAGATACAATGGGCAGTGGCTTGGGCCTTGGACTTTGGGACCCATTCCAACCAACTGAAGTGCTATATCTTAGAAGCTTCACATATGACAATAAAACTATTAAGATTGTGTGATAATGAGTTAAGGAGATGTCAGTGGTGGAAGGGGATCCTATATCGGTAGTCACTCAAGTAATAGTCACGAGAGATGTTAGAAAGGATCCTATAGCGATAGCTAGAGCTGGTTCTGCATTCATAGATAAAAAGATAGATAACATATAGAGATTATGCAAACAAAATGAAGAGAAGGAGTTAAGGATCAGGGAACTCGATGAGAAGCTTCAATAGATAAAGGTTGATGAAAGAAGCCTCCAAAGCTTCAAAGTCAATGTCGAGAATGTTAGAAATGACTTAGAAGGTGCCATTATTGACATGTATGCTCATCTACACCTTTTTCAAGATGTAACTGCAGTAGTCATCGACCAAAACAACTAGATACAAATGAAGCTGACACATTACAACATTATTCGAGAAGGTATAAGTGACATTGATAGATGGATAGAGAAAAATCATGATGCACCTCCTTAATTATATAGGCCGTCAAAATATGAGAGGAGGATCAATTTGTGCATAAGTGTGTATCAAAAAATTTTTCCATTTCAAAATGGAAATAAACCAACAGAGCAAGCAACAGAAAGAGTAGAGGATACCAAGAAAGGAGCTTTGCAATGTTGGGGATGTGGAGAGCCACACCTATTGAGGGATTTCCCCCATAAACAACATGATAATAGAAGGGTATATAATGTGCAAGAGGCATCTACAATCAATGATGTATCTAGAAGCATGCCGAGAATTTATGCAGTTGTAGAGAATCGACAAGAAGACCACCAAGCCTTTGTGGTGGAATTGGAAGGTATTATTTCCAATCAACCTATTTCTATTTTAATTGACCCAGGTTCTAACCATAGTTATATTTCACCTCGATTTATTGAGGCATGTTCATTACAGAGAAAGAAACATGAAAAAGCATGGTTAGTTCAGTTAGCCACTGGAACAATGCGGAAAGTGATTGAGTTGATTGAAGCATGTCCAATTGGAACAAATAGACTACAGACTCACGTAACCTTGAACATCCTATCCCTAGGTTCTTATGATGTACTGTTGGGAATGGATTGGCTAGCTTCCCACAAGGCAAGGTTAAATTGTTATGAGAAGGTTTTGGAATCCGAAGATAAGGAGGGAAATGCAAGGATTTTTCAAGGCATTAGGAAGATTGTTTCAATAAGGAAAATATCGGCATTGCAACTCAAGAAGTTCAGCAAAAAATGGTGTCCCTTGTATGCTATACAAGTGCTTAACTCAATAGAGAGAAAATAGATGAAGGCTGAAGATCACCTTTTGTTATGGGAATTCAAGGATGTGTTTCTAGAACAAGTGTTTGGACTACCTCCGAAAAGAGATCTTGTATTTTCAATAGATCTTGTGCCTGGAGCAGTGCCAACTTCAAAAGTACCCTACGGGATGAGTACACTAGAGTTGGTGGAACTAAAGGTACAACTAAAGGAAATGTTGGATAAGGGTTACATCAAGCTAGGTGTATCTCCATGGGGAGCACCAACGCTGTTTGTGAAGCAGAAGGATGGTACCTTGAGACTATGCATTGACTATCGACAGTTGAACAAGATGACCATAAAAAACAAATATCCTTTTCCCAGGATTGATGATCTCTTTGATCAGCTCAGAGGAGTCACAATATTTTCAAAGACTTATTTGGGGTTAGGATATTACCAATTTAGAATCAAGGATGAGAACATCCACAAGACAACCTTTAGAAAAAGGTACAAGCACTATGATTTTGTAGTGGTGTCATTCAGACTCACAAATGCATCAACTAAATTCATGTGTTTGATGAATAGTGTGCTCAAAAAATATTTGGACAAGTTTGTCTTAGTATTTGTGGGTGACATTTTGATGTATTCCAAGAACAAAGAAGAGCATGAAGAACATCTTAGAATGGTGCTACAAGTGCTAAAAGAGCACCCATTGTATGCTAAGTTCAACGAGTGTGATTTCTTCCAAAAGGAAATCCATTATTTAGGCCACGTGATCTCAGTAGGAGTGGAAGTGGATCCTGAGAAGATTAAGGCAATCATGGATTGGCCTACCCCTATAAATGTGATAGAAGTGAGACCCTTTATGGGATTGGTTAGGTATTACAAGAGGTTCATAAGGGATTTTCCAAGATTAGTAATCTTATTACCTTGTTGCAAAGAAAAGGGAAGAAATTTGTGTGGTCACTAGAGTGTGAAGATAACTTCCATCAGTTGAAGAATCTTTTAACTAATGCCCCAGTTCTGAAGATTACAGACCCAAAAAAGGATTTCCTGGTTTGCACAAATGCTTGAAAGGAAGGATTGGGAGGAGTCCTTATGCAAGAAGGACCAATGATTTGTTACGAATCATGAAAGTTGAATGAGAATGAGCAGAAGTATGTTAACCACAATCTAGAATTGGTAGCAATTGTGCAAGTGTTAAAGATGTGGAGGTACTACTTGCTCGGGAGAAGATTTGTCCTAATGACAAACTAGTGTGGTCCGAAGTATCTATTTAACCAACCAAGGTTGAATGTTTTTTTTTTTTTTTTTATGCTGGCGGAATCGGCAACTGGGCCGGTCTCGTACTCGCGTGACACGGGGTCGATTCCGACCGCTNCTTTTTTTTTTTTATGCTGGCGGAATCGGCAACTGGGCCGGTCTCGTACTCGCGTGACACGGGGTCGATTCCGACCGCTACCACTATAACCTCCAGGTGCCATACGTATGCCCCTTCCGTAGGCACGGGTAAGTCGGGGGGATTTGAACTTGGAACCTCATCGTACATAACACGCTATATCACGACACTTGCCAATTGAGCTGCCCCCGGGGGCTCAACCAAGGTTGAATGTTATATAGGTAAGATGGATGGAGATAATCAGTGAGTTTGATTTTGAAATAAAACACATTAAAGGAAAAGAAAACAAAGTGGCAAGCACGCTCAACCAAAACATTCAGACTATACACTTAGTAACAACAAGTGTGGGAGAGTTTGATATCAAGTAGAGGATTGAAGCCCTCTTGTAGGGAGATGAGTTTTTCACTCAAGTGAAAGAAGGTTATAGCGAGAACCAAGGGAAAATAAATATGAAGGGTATCATCTAGGAGCTGGTAATATGTTTTTGTGCGGTGATAGAATATATGTGCCTAATTTAACAAATTTGAGGCGTCTAATTATGGATGAGTTCCATAAAAGACCCTATGTAGGTTACCCTGGTTAGCAAAATATGGTGACAATGATAAGGTAGTTGTATTATTGGCCCGGATGAAGAAAGAAATCGCTCAGTACAACGCTAAATTCTTGGAATGTTAATAGGTGAAAGTTGAGCACAGACATCCTGCAGATCTATTGCAATATTTTCCTATTCCATAGTGGAAATGGGAAACAATTTCCATGGATTTCATCACTGGTTTTCCAAATACAACTAAGCAACATGATGCAATCATGGTGGTAATGGAAAAGTTGAGCAAGGAAGATTATTTTAGCCCTATTAAGTCTACTATTGAAGCCATAGATGTTGCTAATGTGTTTATAAAATATATTTCCAGATTGCATGGTTTACCCAATACCATAATTTCGGATAGAGATGCCAAGTTCACCTCAAGTTTTTGGAAAATATTGTTTGCAGGCTTGGGAACACAACTAGAATTTAGTACGACCAACCATCCTCAAATAGATGGCCAGACTAAAAGAGTGAACAAAATATGAGAGGACATGTTGAGAATGCATGTCATGCATCAACCCAAGTAGTGGGAAGAATATGTACCTTTGGTAGAATTCGCCTACAATAATGGTTATCATGAATCATTGAAAATGAGCCCGTTTAAGGTTCTATATGGTAGAAAGTGTAGAGTTCCAATCAATTGGGGAAGTCTGATGGATAGGATCGCGCTTGGACCTAAATTGATGAAAGATATGGAGCAGGTAATGGTTAAGATAAGGAAAAATATGAAGGTAGCTCGGGACAGACAAAAGAGGCATACAACAAGAGGACCCATAGAGAGTTCAAAGTATGAGATCATGTGTATCTCCGAGTGAAACCCAAGAGAATTTCTCTAAGAATGGGAATGTGTGCTAAATTAGAACCCCACTTTTGTGGACCATTTGAAGTCCTAGAAAGAGTGGGGCCAGTGGCATACAAAATCACATTACCACCTACTGTTAGAGCTCATAATGTGATAACATAGGCTCCAAATGGGGATGCTATCCTTCCTGCGAGGTAGCAAAGAACTATAGACTAAGTGCCTACCCATTGGGCTATAATCTATTCGTGTGATCTGAATCTGCTAGTCTTTATTCAAAACTCAAAATCGACCCAACAGAGCTTAGGGCCTTCACCTCGAGATTTAACTATGCTGCTTTTATTCCAAGTTCTTCATGTGGAAAGAAAAACATCAAATGTTTATGTACAATGAATGGAAGGGGTGATGACGTTTAAACGATATAATGCTTGAGGAACCTGCCATTCACAAGCCCTCCTCCAACGAGGTATCCATTATTCTCTTGTAGTATGTAGGCATTACTTCCACGGTATGCTACAATTTTGAACGGGCCCACCCACAGATGATCAAACTTCCCGTGCTTCCCTTATCTTCCTTTCTGGCATCCCATTTCAATACCAAGACTCCCAGTTCAAAATCATCTACCTTGGTACATCTGTCAAAAGATTATTTGATCTTATCTTGATGCAACTGAGCATTACTGAAAGCCTTTTCCTTGGTTTGTTGTACGTTGATTAGTTCATCATTTCTTCTTCGATTGGTGTCTGCTTCCGCCTCCTGCTCCTATAATAGTTTCATCACTGGAAATCCTAATGCAATAGGAAAAATAGTCTCCATTCCATAAACAATCTGAAAAGGAGATGTGGCTATGGATCTCTTCAGAGATATTCTGTCAGCCCATAACGCATGTATGAGATTTTTGTGCCAGGGCTTTTTATTTTCTTACAACAGTTTCTTGATGATTCTGACTAAGATTTTGTTTGAAGATTCAACCAATCCATTTCCTTGAGGATAGTATGATGTAGAATGACCAAGGGTAATATTGTAATCTCTACATAATTTTTCTATTTTCTTGGATTTGAACGTTGTTGCATTGTCAGTTATGATTTTTTTTCGGGCATCTGAATCTGGACAGAATATTGTCTTCTAAAAATCGAATGATGACATCATCTGTTGCCTACCTGGTGGGGACTACCTCAATCCACTTAGTGAAATAATCTATCGTTGTCAGGATCCATTTGTGTTGGGTTGAGGATTGTGGATGTATTTCCCCTATAAAATCGAGTCCCCACTATCTGAAAGGAGTTTCCACTGAAATGGGCTTTAAAGGCAGAGGCTATAATTTTCCCCTTCCATAAAAAATTTGACATTCATGGCACTTTGAAACCTCTTTATAAACGACGGAAAAAATGCTAGGACAATAAAATCCAACCCTCAAAATTTTATGCAGAGTTGTCTTCCAATAATGATGATCTCCATAGTCACCCTTATGGAACTCTCTTATAGTTTTCTCCGCTTCTCCTTCTATCAAACAACTCAATAAAATTCCCCCTGGATCCTTCCAATACAATGGTTCATTCACTATAAAAAACATTTCTACCTTCAATTTCAAGAATCTGGCTTTTGTTTTACTAAATTCAGGAGGAGCTTGCAAATTTTTCAACACAAAGATGATATATGCATACCATGTAAATTCAAGAACTTTCTGGGATATTTGCGGAGTCACCTTTTCTTCTTCTGATGTATTGTATGACATATCTGCAATGAAGCTTATTCCCAAGAGTTCACGGTTTGTTTGTGCCATCATCTTAGCAAGCCCCTGTCCTTTGATAAACTTTGTGGGTTTAATCTCTAGGTCATATTCTAACAATACTGCTATCCATTTTCCCCTCTTTCCTTCAGGATCGGGCTGTG
This sequence comes from Picea mariana, assembly GCA_032191745.1. Taxonomy (NCBI): domain Eukaryota; kingdom Viridiplantae; phylum Streptophyta; class Pinopsida; order Pinales; family Pinaceae; genus Picea; species Picea mariana. Next base: position 163,171 of record JASDQU010100113.1, read on the forward strand.
TTAAGATGTCTTTCACTGAGCTGATGGGAACATAAGCATTGGTATGGGAGTGTAGGATGTAAACCCTAAATTATTTCAATGCCTTGACTAAAGCATACACTTGCTTCTCCATGATGTCATACTTCAAAGGGGCATCTATCAATGTCTTGTTGTAGTATGCTATGGGTTTCTCAAAATTTTGGTCATCTTTTTGGAGTAAAACACCAACAATCGTGTGTTCTGAAGCGAAAGAGAATAATATGAAATCTTTTTCAAAATTGGGACTAGCCAAGACAGGAGCTTTGGTCAAGGTTAGTTTGATGTCTTGAAAATATTTTCTAGCTTCAGGAATCCACTTTATTTCATTTCCCTTCTTGAGCATGTTGGTAATATGTTTTATGATTTCAGACAAATTTGGGATGAATCTCCTCATAAAATTCACTTTGCCCAAGAAAGATTGTACCTCCTTTTTGCTTCTGGGTATGCCAATTTTCAAGATCCCCTCAATTATCCTGGGGTCTACCTTTATCCCTTCTTTTGAAATAATGTGTCCTAGGATCTTTCCTTCTTCCATGGAAAAATTTGATTTTTTAGGATTCAGTGATATACCAAATTTCCTGCATTTTTCAAACGTCCTTCTGAGATGCTTGAGGTGTTCCTCGTCCGAGGAAGCATACACAATGATGTCATCAAGGTATATAACAATTAATTTGTCCTTTTGATCAACAAAATATATGTCCATAGCTCTTTGAAATGTTTCCCCCGCATTCATAATCCCAAGCAACATTTTTGCATACATGAATGTTCCCCATGGTGTGGTAAACACTGTCTTTTCCTGATCATCAGGGTGCACCATAATCTGATTGTATCCAGAGAAACCATATAACATTGACATCTTCTGAGAGCCCACTACCTTCTGTAAAATGTGATCCATTTTAGGCAATGGGTAGTTGTCTTTTAGAGACACCTTATTCAAATTCCTGAAATATACGCACAACCTAATTTCTCCACTCTTTTTTCTAACTAGTACCAGATTCGCTAACCATTTGGAAAACCTGAGGGACACTATGATTTTTGCTTCAAATATTTGTTTCACTTCTTTCTCTATTAAAGGAAACAACATAGGGTTTATCCTTCTCAATTTCTGTTTGAATGGTTTGTGATATTCCTTTATTGGGATAACATGATGGATTATACTGGTATCATAAAAGTTCAACTCATCAGGGAATTATTTCATTAATTTGACATACCTTTCTTTTACTTCAGGACTGATTTTTCTGGATAGCTTCATGATCTTTGGATCCTGTGGAGTCCCAATATTTCAATATTCCACATCCCTTCATTTGTTGTAATCTTCGGACTTCTCGCCACATCATTGTTATCAAAAAGTTTTTCTAATGGGATCAGACCTTTGGGGATGATGTTGCTTTTTAGATGAAGGATATCTCTGCCAACAATCTGATTGTCAAAATACCCTTCTTTTGTGAAAGTGGTTGCATCCACTTCATCATCACAATATTCATCATCAATGTTCAAATTCTTGAATTCATTCTCCATCTTGAGGAAGATTTCTATCTGTTTGTCATCTTCAAAGACCTGCCAGTGCTTCATATTGTCTGGTACTGTTGGCTTGTACTTGACCTCAACCTTGTGCCTTTTTTCAGGGAAAATTGGAACTTTGAAAACTATTGCCTAAGTATTCAAGGCATCAACAACCCGATTTTGTTCTCTTGGAATTGCTAAAAGCTTACATTCTGGAAATTTCTCAAGGAGGTATAGTACCAGATTCCTATAAGCCCTCAATATGGGTTGTTTTTCTTGGTAGATGCCTTTGATTTTATTTATAATTAGCTCAGAGTCTCCATGTACAAAAATTCTTTTGGCAGCCACCTCTTTTAAAACTTTCAACCCCAATATTAATGCTTCATATTCGGCCATGTTATTAGTGCATTCAAAGAAAAGTTTGTAGGAACATAATTTTGAATATCCTTTGGGGTGATTGATCCATATGCCAACTCCAACTCCTTCTCTGCAGTCAACTCCATCGAAATTCATTCTCCATATCTGATCCTCTGCATCATCCTGATGTTCTTAAAATTCCTCCATCTTCCCGTGAGACTTGTCTTTGTCAACCATACTGGTTTTTGTTTTCTTCACTTCAGAACACAGGTCATTGGAGAAGATGGAAGACCCCAACTCAATTTCCACTGAATAGATAGGATGATTGTTGGGCTATGATTTGTTGTTGTCCATATATTCATGAAAAAAATCTTTGTACAGTCTTCTGCCTTGACCAAAGATAGAAATAGTAGCATATGACATGTCCATCTGGAGAGTTCCTTTCAATTTTGCAGCCCATGATCTGGACAACAACATTCCAAATTTTGGAGGGATATCAGCAACCACTACATCCATGATCATATTATTTGTTGGGATTTGTGCCAAAGCCACCACCAAATCCTTGATCATGCCAAGGCATTTCACTTTTCTTGAATAAAAAGAGGACAAATCTTTATAAGGTCTTTTGACATCGAGGCCTAATTGGTCCATGACCACTTTGGGCATCAGGTTGTGAGATGCTCCAGAATCCAGCATAGCATTGTGTATAATCATGTCATGGATTTTCAAACTGACATAAAAAAGAGGAACTTCTTCATTTTCACTGCTTTCTTCTACCCTTGGCCCAAATAAGATGGTTGTGTGATCATCTTGTATGTTCAGGGTATCAGAGGTTTGTCCCATCTTAAGCATCTTGATGATCTGATTTTTGTACTCACTATTCTTAATCAATTCATTAAATGGTACCTAAATTTTGATCTTGGCCATATCGCTTTTAAAATTAAAGGAAGACGATGTTTTCTCTACCTCTTTGGTGACCGTTTCTTTCCTTGTCTCCAATAGTTTCTTCTGAAGTTCTTCTTTATGCTTTCCCTTTTCCATAATACCCTTTGCAACAAAATCTTTCTCAGTAGAGTCCTTTGCAACTAAATCTTTTGCAGTTGAATCTTTCTTGGGATGAATTGAAGAAGGTATGTTATTCTAAGATTCTTTGGTGGGATTTCCCTTTGGAGGATTTGGAGGTACCTTTTGATTTCGAAGGTTATACTGTCTTTGTAATTTCATATTGGAATTTTGCAATCCTTCCTCGTAATTTTCCCTTTCTAATGTTACCCTTTCCTCCTCATCTTGCAAAACGATCTCACTTGCATCTATGAATTGGTCATGTTCTTCTTTGGTAAAAAATACCTCTATTTATTTATCATCACAACAATTCATGTTTTCTTCAAAATATCCATCATAATCCTCATTCACATAATTATTTTGAAAAGGAGGCCTTCTTTGTTGTTCCCCCTGATTTCCTTGGTTTCCTTGATTTCCCCGATTTCCCTGATTTGCCTAATCTGCTTGATTTCCCTGGTTCCTTTGCTCTCTTTGTATAATCTATGGAATTGTTGGTCTCCTAGGATTTCTGGGAGGACCATCATCCTATCCTATGGGGTTAGCCCGATTTCCCAGAGCCATTCTTTCCATCATTCTCTCCATGTTTCTCATCATTTCTTCAAACCTTTCTTTTGATGTTTGTGATGTTGAAGGCTGTGCTTTATCTTGAGTTTTATTTATGTCTCTGCCAGAGTTAGCTTTAATCTTTCCTTAAGCCATTAGGTTTACTTCGACTTGTATGGCATCAGTCATCATATCATCTAATGTGGCAGATCTTCGTTCCCTCAATAATAAATAAAAATCACTTTCAAAAGAATCAGCATGTCTGAGCTGAGCAGCTTTAGGGGGGGGTTTTACCTCAGCGAGAATCAAAATATAAACTTTCATGAATCTAGTCGAAAACTCCTGCACCATTTCATCAGTCAATATCTTCAGGTTGTTGTACTAGGTCAACAACTGAAGGGGATTTTTCTTATCTCCCCATTTTGAAAGGAAGATGGTTTCAAAGGCTTCGAAATTTGCTATACTAGCTGGTGGAAGGGATCTGAACCACTTCCTCACTTCTCCTGCAAGAATTTTTGTAAACAACCTCATTTTCACATCTTCGAAGTCCACCTCTTCCAAGTCTATGAAATCATTAAACCAGTATAGATTCTTTTGGGMTGATATGTTTCCTTCAACATCATACAATTTGATCCTTAGGTTGCAGTCTTGAGGTAAATCATGTAGTTGAGCAGGTAGTATGAGGGGATAAAATCTGGTTGCCATAGATGATGTGAGGGGTTGGAGTGGTTGTTGKTTCCGAGAAGGGGTCACTATAGGTCTAGCAGACATAGCTAAAATTATATCTTGGAATCTCTTTTCGTCAAATATGATCTCACTTAAACGAGATTCAGATTTAGTTTTGAATARGGATTATTCAAATTTCACGTCAAACTCAAGGTCTTCAATGTTATTCACTCCGTCCTTGGTCAAGGATAGATATCAGTATGGATGCAACAYTGGGGTTACTGGCTTTTCTTTTCTTTTACACACAATATTTTCAGGGTCAGACACGGGGGGATTGCAGCTTCTGGGTTTGGGTTGCTCCTGGTGTGAGTTCTCTCAGGAGCCGGGATTTATATCTCACATGGTGTATTGAAACTGGTCTCTGAGTAACAGAGTCATCAGGGTAAGAGTAATCTCATCCAATGAGGTATTTGATCCATTGTCACCCTCAGGGATCAAACTAAAGCTTTAAGTCATTTTCTCAGGGAATATTTTTTCAGTTTCGTCCCCGACAATGATGCCAGAATGTTAGCACCCTATAAATTTTGTCCGGCTGAATAGAAAAATGACAGAGGTAATTGTTTCAACCTACTTTAGAGTTGGGCACTATCCTTCTCAACTTAGAGAGGGATCTCTCATGTCACTGGATATTCCTTGGATAATCAGTGGCTAGATTTGGTTTGTTTTGGGGGTTTTTAATAAAGTTGTTGGCAAGGAATGGGAGGAACACTTAGGGCTATGAAGTCAAAATTCTAAAATTGAATGAAAACAATGATCAACCGATATAACTCTCTAGAGGATAAAGGATAAAGGAGGCAATGAATCTAAGTTATAAATTGAATTTAATCAGAGTGGTAAGAGGAAAGAGAAACAAATATCTGGATCAGAGCATTATGGAAATGAATTCTGAATTAGCTAAGAAGAAACATACACAGTTTAAATTGCTTAAGACAAGAGCGTCACAAGATGAATTCTGGGCCTTTAATTTTCCAATTTAAACAGACAAAAATGTAAATGGAATAAAATATCATAGGAAATACATACAATGAAGGAAGACAAAACTCATATCACCACCATTAGAATCTTTTCATAGAGACTTCAAAAGCTTCTGCATATATTTTTATTTCAGCTTCAGAAAATTACAATAGAGTTCGAAACAACCAAAAAGGTGCTCTTGCACTTCTGCCAACATTAATTCATTCAAATGTCCCAGTATTTATACAATTTGATTACAATGGCTGAAACTGAAACGTTTCAGCTTCTAAAACTGATAATAATAATTTCAACTGACAGTCTCGGTATATGAACCGATTTACAATGATTTCTCTGATTGGTCAGCTTCCTTTACGACATCTGTCTTGCCCTGATATTTTGTTGAACTTGCTAGTTTGGTGACACCTAGAGGTTACTTACTGGTTCCGAGAAAACTACATTTCATTTTTCCCAGCCGCACGATTTCCTTCCACTGTGAGTCAGAAAGAATCTCATAATCCATCATCTCCTTTATCAAAATCTCCATGTTAATGCACATAGCGTAGGACATAATTGACAACCCGATCTTTACTGTCTTAACTGGTTTAAAAGCTCGAAGTCTGTGGCCAAATACTCTACCAAATTGGGTCCCTTCAGGTTCTCTTCCATGCCTTCAAATTTCAAATGATGCATTCTGCACCGAGTGAGGATATAATTGTATTCTTCTTGAATGAATAATTTACCTTTACCATCCCATAATGGTGGGAGACCCTTGATAAACAATTGTTCAAATGTATCCCTAAACTCCTGTAAAGTGTGCTACATTTGCATAGCTTTGTTTTGAATTGATTTGAGCAAGTTGTCCTTAGTGATGATCCTCCTGGCCTAGATAATCGACCTAGTTCTGTCCTTTACCCCAATAGTCTGAAGATAAGCAGTGGGAAAAAAATTCAACAAATCAATAGCGTTCTGAGCCCATTCCGAGGGTTTCTTTGCCAATGTCTCATTAACCACACTACACCTACTTCGAGCAGTAATATCTATGATGTCTTTGTCATTTATAAAATTTAGATAAACCCTGAACTTAGCAGCCTCTGCAGCAATAACATCCTAGATCACATGTTTGGCTCCTTGAAACAATGTCTTGCCTTTTAACCTGGTATTCAATTTATTTACCCTTTCTTGCAAATCTTGATTCTCTCTTTGGAATTGAGCCATCTTTTCATCTTTTGTTTTCATATCTTGTTTCATCTTTTCTAAGACTTCCTTAAGGCTCTTGATTTTCCCTACCTTTAAAATTGCTTGGGACATAGCTTGAACCAATCCATCAGTGATGGATCCAACTTCTGTATTAGAGGGTAAAATAAAAACCATATATGATGTTGCTACCTATGCTTGTGACCAATTATCTTTCTCTTTTTCTAGCTGCAACACTTTATCTTTGTAATTCAATGCTTCTTGTCTGAATGTCTCTTTTTCTTGCTCTAGAGAAGTTAGCTTTGCATTCTGGGGATGGTCAGTGGAGGGCATCTTCAACTTCTTCTTTAAGCTTTGGATCATCTTCTCTTTTTCATCCAAAGAAGCCTTTACCCCTTGAGGGCCTTCAGATTCCAACCTTTTGACCTATGTCTACCAAGCTTTGTTGGAAGCTTTTACCTGTTTCAATTTTTCATGTAATTTGAGTGCATGTGTTGTCAATCTTGAAACTTTCAGGCTCAAACTTAGGTATTCTGAATATAACATGTCACTGGCATTCCTGTGAAACTTTACTTTGTCTGGGGAACCAATATTCTCATAATGCATCTTGATTTTAGACACTTTATCATCATCTGCTATTGCTATATTAAACGTCTTTCTTTCCACATCCCTGACTATGAACATGGAAGCCTTATGCTGGGAGATATTCTCTACTTCGGGGAACGAGTCCCTTAGTTCACTATTGGCCATTCTTCCCTTCACAAAATACTGGTTCATTAAGTCCTCTTTGGATTGATAAATTTCCCCAAGTGTCTTGCTAAATATATTTTTCTTGCTGCTGAAAACCCTTGATCTACTTTCACTTTGTGGCATGCTTCCTATACCAACCTCTTCATTCTTGGTTGCACCTTCCACCATATCCATGCTCGCTTTCTCTTTAGGTTCTTCTTCTTCTAGGTCCACTATCTGCAAAGATGGTGTGACTTTCATTTTCTTGAGAATATTTTGTTGAATACTGGCGCCTAATGCCTATGAACTACCCCTCTTGTTATAAACACTCATCTTTGGAGCTTTAACAATCAACTTTGGAGAAGTTTTATGTGTCGGGATTTGCTGGGGGGCAGACTCTATTTGTTTTGTCTGATCATGCTGCAAAGTGACCTCCATATCTGCATAGGTTTCCAGATTATCCAGTTTATCAAATCCTTCAACATGATCATGCTCGCAGGGGCCTTTTCTGCTCATCAATCTTCTCTTTGATATGATATGATGTGGATCATACTTCCTCCCTTGTAACTATGTAAACCCGAATTCACCGAGTTTGGCTTGGATCTGAGGTAAACAATACTTGTTCTTTACCACAAAGGGCACTATCATGAAAGGAAATTTTAAGTTAGATTCCTTATGCGTTTTCAGAAAATGCTCTATCTCTGAAATGATCCTTTGTCTGATGAACTCTAAAGCAAAGAACCCGGGAGTCAAAAATACTGGTAAAAGGTAAGGTCCTTCTTGATAGCCATATACCCAAATCACAGTAGATTGTATGAACAACATCCAATCTCCCACCTTGCTCTCTAGATTTGGTTGCAAGGAGCTTTTCATTTCTTCTAAAACCCTTGGCAGGTCTATGCCAAAGATGAGACTGTAAACCCTGGACATGATCTTGTTTATGAAAATAAGCATGGTGATCCTTTTGCACTCAATTGAGATGAATGAAGCTTCGAGGAATTTGGTCTTATTCGATTCCAGGAACATTTTCAACAAATGCGTGTAGTACCTGAACTGTCTCAGTGACTTGAAATTTACCAGTTGTTGGTGCATATTGTCAGCGATTAACTTTTCAAAACTTATACAAACCGACTGACTAGACTTTGACATGAAAAAGGTCAATAGGAAACCTAGGATGACTTCTACTACAAACGTGTTGTTATCCAATCCTAAAATTTGACTAGTCAGAGAACACACCCACTGGACCTCAATAACCACAATTCTTACATTGATAGGAAAAGACAGACTCTCAGAATGGTGTTCAGGTTTAACAATGGTTTGCAGAAACACAGTTTTTACTTATGAGGGACATTCTCTATATACTATCATTATTTTCTCTTCCTCGAAGGGCTCTGACACTGTGGGGGAAGACTCTGGTATACTGAGGGTGTGTCAAATTGACGAACTATATACTTCGCATAAGACCTTTGAGCCTAACCTATTTAAAATGACCTTTTCTTCCTACGAATATTGTTTATCACACCAGCTTACAAACTTTGGGAAATGGAAAATGACTTCTACGGCGTAAGGGGTAATGGAAGCTTGGGTTTGTCTGAGGAAGGGTATCGATTTTCCAACATTGTCTAGCAAATTGGCTTTGGACACGGAAACAGGTGAGACTGTTAATTATGTGTCAAATACATCGGAGTCGTTGTCAATTAGGGCTTCTTATTTTGAGGTGAGTGTAATATACCAGATCTAAAATGTATGCAGAATATAAATAAAATGCTATTAATGGAAGAATAACAACAACATAACTAGAACATTCACCACAATAACACTGAAATGATATATGAATAACAACAGAATAGCACTTTGAATCTGAAAGCAATGTTCACGGGCATCTTAGAGGGGGAAACCTCTAGTTGAGTAGAGCTCTATTACAATAATATCCAAGCTAGGGTTCTCATACCCTCGACTCCTATTTATACTAAAAAAAAGCATCTAGAGGAAGATCCTTCTAGAAGCGAAAGCTTCTATTAGGTATTCTTACATCCGCCTTATTCTATTTTATTGAAAGACCTTATTAATATTGACCTTTATTACATCCGAATATATTGTTCTACCTATGTGCGGGTTAGGACCCTAACATGTCCGCCCCCTTAAAAACATCCTTGTCCTCAAGGCTTGAGATGAGGAAATTGTTGCAGAATGGTAGTTGGGTCCCAAGTGGCGTCTATTGGAGTTGTATCTTTCCACTAGACTAGCACTTCCTTGATGGTTCTCTGACGTAGGCGACGCTCACGCTGGTCCAAAACTGCTTCTGGTTGTAGCCAAATGGATCCCTCCTTAGCTAACTCTGGAAGGTTGGTTTGAATTTGGCACTTAGCTCCAATCACCTTCTTTAAGCATGAAACATGAAAAATAGGATGTAGCTTCGAATGGCTGGGAAAAGCTAACTGATAGGTGACTTGTCTCACACGCTTGAGCACGGTATAAGGACCATAAAATTTGGGTGCTAGCTTCTGAAAATGCTCGGCCTTGAGGGAAGTTTTCTTGTAAGGTTGCAGTCGAAGAAACACTTGATCCCCTTCTGTGAATTGACGTTCAGAGCGACGTTGATCTACTTGTTGCTTCATTCAATTCTAGGCCATGAACAAATTCTCTTTGAGGGTACGAAGAATATCCTCTCGAGCTATAAGCGTTAGGTCAACCGCCTGGACCTTCGAGGCACCCGGTAAGTATGAGAGAACTAAAGGTGGCTTCTATCCATATACCGCTTCAAAAGGAGTCATGCGTGTAGCTGTATGGTATGAAGTGTTGTACCACCATTCAACTAGGGGTAACCATTGAGCCCACTTATTTTTCTTTTCCTAGGAAAAAAACCTCAAATATGTTTCCAAACACTTGTTGACAACTTCTTTTTGGCCATCAGTCTGGGGATGATAAGTTGTGCTGAGATGCAATTCGGTGCCTTGTATCTTGAACAATTCTTGCCAAAAATTGCTTGTGAAAGTTGGGTCACGATTGGAAAAAATAGAGTGTGGCATGCCATGAAGCTTGAAGACCTGATCCATGAATATTTGAGCCACTGTGGATGTTGTAAACGGGTGCTGAAGGGCACATAAATGAGCATACTTGGAAAGGCGATCAATAACCACCATGATGACGGATTTATTTTTCGATTTGGGTAAGCCGGTAATAAAATCCATAGAGATATCCTTTCAAATAGCAGGTGGAATCGGGAGCGGCTGTAGTGTGCCCAGTGATTTGACTGTTTCTCCCTTGTTGCATTGACACACATCACATTCACCTACAAAATTACGAATGTCCTATTTCATACCATCCCAGAAAAAGGAACGTTTGACCCTGTCATAGGTTTTGGTGAACCCATAGTGCCCTGCTGTGGGTGTAGCATGAAGCTCAGAAAGTACCGTGGATTTAATCTTTGATTGTTTACTTAAATACAAACGGCCTTTGTATCGAAGTTCCTCATGGAGCCAAGAGTACCCTGGGGAAGCTGGAGCATTGGACTGCAATTGGTGGATCAACTGCGAAGTTTTGGGATCTTGTAGCCATTCTCGGCGAACAGCTTGGAGCCAATTTGGTACAATGAATGAAAGAGAGAAAAGGGATCCTTCATCTTCATATTTTCAGGAAAGTGCATCCGCAACCAGATTGTCTTTTCCTTTCTTATAAATGATCTCATAATCATATCCAAAGAGTTTAGTCACCCATTTTTGTTTTTCTGGGGAGGAAATGCGTTGTTACAAAAAATACTTGAGGCTTTGATGGTCTATATTAATTTGGAAACGTTTCCCCAATAGATAAGGATGCCATAGATCCACGGCATGCAAAATAGCCAACATTTCCTTTTCATAGATGGATTTGCCCAGATTTCTTTCACATAGTTGCTTGCTGGTAAAGGCCAAAGGTCGACCCTCTTACATAAGGACAACACCAATTCCTTTCCCCGAGGCATCACATTCCGACACAAAGGTCTTTGTGAAATTGGGAAGGGCAAGGATTGGAGTGGTGCACATGGCCATCTTCAAGGTTTGAAAAGCTTGAGCAGTGGCTGGAGTCCAAGTGAAAGAGTTCTTTTTGAGGAGAGTAGTGAGAGGTGCTGGAATCTTCCCATAATTCTTAACAAACTTGCAATAATACCCTTTTAAGCCTAGAAATCCACACAATCTCGTAAGAGTATTTGGGTGAGACCAGTCTTGCATGGCTTCAATCTTTTTAGGATCCACCCTAACGCCATCTTTGCCAACCAGATGACCCAAGTATTCTACTTCTGAGGCACCAAAAGCACATTTAGACTGTTTCAGAAAATGTTGGTGCTGAGAGAGTAGATGGAGAACTCGATCCACATGAGAAAGGTGGTCTGTCCAGGTTTTTCTATAGATGAGGCTATCGTCAAAGAAAACTAAGACAAAACGACGGAGAAAAGGACGAAAGACATGATTCATGAGGCTTTGGAAGGTGGAGGGGGCATTACACAAGCCAAAGGGTATGACCAAAAACTCATAGTGGCCCTCATGAGTTCTAAAGGCAGTCTTGGGAATGTCTGCCTCTTTCATACGTATATGGTGGTAGCTCGAACGAAGATCCAGTTTAGTGAAGAATTGGGCACCACTCAATTCATCCAGGAGGTCATCAATGACGGGAATGGGGAATTTGTCTTTGATGGTAAGTTTGTTGAGGGCACGAAAGTCAGGACACATTCTCCAAGAACCTTCTTTCTTCAAGACCATGACCATAAGAGATGAGTAGGGGCTCGTACTAGGG
>JASDQU010100113.1:175076-207805 GCA_032191745.1 Picea mariana
GTTTAGTGAAGAATTGGGCACCACTCAATTCATCCAGGAGGTCATCAATGACGGGAATGGGGAATTTGTCTTTGATGGTAAGTTTGTTGAGGGCACGAAAGTCAGGACACATTCTCCAAGAACCTTCTTTCTTCAAGACCATGACCATAAGAGATGAGTAGGGGCTCGTACTAGGGTAGATAACACCTACATTAAGGAGTTCCTGGACCATTTTCTCAATTTCATTTTTTTGGGAAAAGGGGTGACGATACAGACGGATATTGGGAGGAAGGCTTCTGGGTACAAGGGGAATGGAATGATCATGAACACCACAGGAAGGAGGGAGGCCTTGGGGAGTGGAAAAGACCAATTGATGTTTAGAAAGGATGGCTTTGAGGTCTTGCGATACCGAGGGTGTCTTTGTTGCTTGTATGGCATGAAGTTGGGAGATAACACCGGAATGACCCTTTTTGAGCAGCTTTTCCATGCGATGGGAACTAATAATCTTAGGTGAACTGGCAGTGATGCCTTGGAACTTATATTGGTGGCCCTCGTGGTTGAATTTCATGGTTAATTGTTTAAAATCCATGAGAATGGGACCCAAAGTCCTTAGCCAATCTGCACCCAACACAATGTCACAACCTCCCATGTCGATAGAAAACATATAGGATTTCAGGTTGTAGTCACCAATTTGGAGATGCACATTTTCACAACGCCCTCCACATTTCATGGAACCACCATTGACAATCATGATTTGGAAATTATTGACGACATGGATGTAGAAATGAGTTTCTTGGGCAATGTGGCGATGGATAAAATTATGGGTGTTGCCACTATCAACCCGAATGATGACCTTCCGATGCTTGATGTAACCAATTAGCTTTAGGGTTTGGGGAGCGGAGAAGCTAGTGAGAGAACTGAGGGAAATGACTGGTTCTACTTCAGGAGGGTCTGAGGGAGGGGTTAGGTCAGTGGATTCCGGTGACTCAGACACAGAGGGAGTTTCTTCATCTTCTTCTGAAATCTCCTCAGAGATGGCCATAAAAAGATTTTATTCTTTACACTTGTGGCCCGAGAAATATTTGTCATCACAGTTATAACAAAGGCCTTTGAGTTGCCGTTCAACCATTTCAGCCCTGGTCAATTTTTGGATCTTTAGTGGAGTAGAGAGAGTAGTGGGATTTACTGGTTTAGGGCGAGGGATAAAGGAGGGTTTGCGGTTTTGAGAAGATACAACCTGTTGTGCTTCTTTAGCTCTTTTGGTAGCCTCCACCCAACTCTCAGGCTGAGCCATGAGGACATGGGCCCGAATTCCATCCTTGAGGCCACTAATAAAACACTATCGGAAAAAGGCATCAGACGTGCCCTTTGTTCTACAAGCCAGGCGCTCAAAGGCAGGTATAAAGTCTTCCGTTGTTCCTAATTGTTTCAGCTTTGTCAAATGACCCAAATGGTTGGTGTCAGTGTCAAAGCATTCATAAATCTCTGCCACAAAGTGTGTCCAAGCAATATACCCTTGACGAGAAGTTTTTCTCCATTGCCACCATTGCCAATGTTCTTGATGTAGATGGAGAACACCATACCAGAGTTTGGCCAAGTCATCTGTAATGCTGTATAAAGAGAAGTAATGTTCCATTTGGGTTACCCAACTAGTGGGGTCCGAGCCATCAAATTTGGTCACATCCGCCCGTGAAAGGCGTAGGTCACGTTGAAAGTGATGGTTCTACAAGGTATGGGAATGAGAGGAATCGTCACCTTCAGTATGTGGAGGTGAGGAAGAGGAAGGGTTATCTGTAGGGATATGTAGTTTGGTGCAGAGTGCCAAAAAGACTAATTCAAGCTGGGTTGTGAGGTCTTGTTTGATTTCCCCCATTGAGGACTGCATGGTTGTATTGATGGGGGAACCATTGGCACTGAGTTGTTTCACTTCCTGTTGGGTTTCAATGAGACCAGATTGCAAGGTGTTGAAGCGATCTTCCAAGTCTTGGCTACGAGTATGGGCCATGAGGATGGGGAAACTGAAAAGGGGCGGGCGGGGTAAAATTTTTTTGCTGAAAAAATGATATGGATGAATATGATAAGGGCGAAGAGATGAATCCAATGGAATAGGTCTCAAATAATGGTGAAAAAATTTCCAGACTCCCTTTTTTTTTTCTTACTCCTACGGAGTTATACTCTGATTTGAAGAATACTGCGGAGAGGAAATGCCTAAATGATTAACCAGAAAGAAAGGTGTATTTACTTGGCAACCTGAACACAGTTGCACGACAATAGATCTTGTCTATTTTAATTTGTTTATGTTTTTGTCCCCAAGTGTTATGTATTCAAGGGTTCTACAGACAAAGGTTTGCCCTATACTATAGCTCTATGATATACGTGCGGGGTCCAATAGTAGTACTCGGCCCAATATCTTAGGGCACTAACTAAGGAGGATAGATCGTACCCTTAACCGTACTACCCGACTACCCATGTACTAGAGAGTGTCTTCTCGAGTGTTGTTCTCGGTGACAATATAGCAGTCAAGCGACCGATTGGTTTATCTAAAGAGGGATTTAGGTAATCTAGGTCGATCCATACATAGGTGTTGTCTGATGCGCTACCAATCGAAGGGGTACCAACATGGGTTACAAGGGTGGCCAACAGATGTGCGCTTAAGTACCACTTGTATTTCCAGCGTGTATGAATCCCTCAACTACGGGTTTATGCGCGTAACGACAAATATCTGTGGCTTAAAGACGCTGGAATACGTCTCTACCCTAAAAAAAAATTAACCCACACTTTCTGCTGAGGAGAGTGCTCTGATACCACTTGTAATATACTAGATATAAAATGTATATAGAACAGAAATAAAATGCTAGTAATGTCAGAATAACAACAATATAACTAGAACATTCACCACAATAACACTAAAATGATATATGAATAACAACATAAATAACACTTTGAATCTGAAAGAAATGTTCACGGGCCTCTTCGAGGGGGAAACCTCCAGTTGAGCAGAGCTCTATTACAATAATATCCAAGCCAGGGTTATCATACCCTCGATTCCTATTTATACTAAAAAGAAGAATCTAGAGGAAGATCCTTCTAAAAGCGGAATCTTCTATTAGGTCTTCTTACATCCACCTTATTCTATTTTATTGAAAGCCTTATTAATATTGACCTTTATTACATCTGAATATATTGTTCTACCTATGTGCGGGTTAGGACCCTAACAATGAGATCTTGCTCTGTTATGGATGAAACGACAGGTTTCGTGGTCGTGATGAAAAATACCTATGAATTGGTGGATAATGATCGAATCTGGTTCATTGTTGAGCTTTAAATTCGAATGGAGGGTTTGCGACACTTTTCAACGTTCGAGTGCTTTAAAATATTATAGAATAATGATCGGGGCCCTCTTTTTATATACGTTTTTCAATATCGGGGATTGGAAAAACCAGTTTTGGGTAGACCGCTTTTCGCCCCGATATGCCTCTGATGGCGCTACACGTCCACAGAATGAAACCATCATATTTTCCCCTCCTCACCCTCTAAAAATTATCTTACGTGCTACTTCATCGCCTAATATATGTCTTGGCCGCCAATCTGGGTTGCTCCAAGATCTAGGGTCCGCCCGGTCTCATCAACTTTCGATATCGAGGGTTGGAAAAAATGGTTTTGGGTAGACCAATTTTTGACCCAATATGCCTCTGAGGGTGCCACACGTCCACGGAATGAAACCATGGTATTTTCCCCGGCCCGCCCTCTAAAACTTATATTCTGCGCTACTTCGTCGCCCGATATATGTTCTAGCCTTCGATCTGGGCCACTTCAATATATATGGTCTTTCTGGCCCTATCACCTTCGCTTCTCAACTAGATTTATCCATATTCTACCATATGTGACCCTATCCTCCAAACTATCACGCCTCCATCCCGATGTAATTGTTCTATGGTCTTGAAGCAATTGTACCTATGGAATATTTAGTTCCTAAATTAAGAATTGCAGCCTTTATAGATATGGATGACACTGGCGTTGTTCAAGAGAGGCTCACACAGTTGGTCGAACTAGAGGAAGACAAGTTTATTGCAAGATTTCATCAGCAGGTAGAGAAGGGAAGAGAAAAGGCCTATCACGACAAACACATTAAGAAGAAAGCATTCAAGCAAGAATATCTGGTATTGGTATACAACAACAAGTTCATGAAACATCAAGGAAAGTTTAGGACACGTTGGCTTGGGCCATATGAGGTTGTCTATGTCATGGAAGGAGGAGTTGCGCAGTTAAAAACTTTGAATGGAGAATGGAAGGAAGGTTTGGTGAATGGGAGCCGGTTGAAATTTAGCTATGACAACCAACTGCCTCACAGCTCCCAGTAGGAGGAGAAGGAGAAGGGTCTAGGTACCAGATGGAGTTGAATCTAGGTACCAGACATAGAAAAGATAGTCTACACACAGTGGGGAAGGATAGAGAAGAAATCACAGGCTGCTCCGCGCAGTCTAAAGTCGAAGAAAAATAGAAAGTTAGGACCTACAATGCCTCGGGACGAGTCACATGTGAGTGTTGGGGGCATGTTGGCCCTTGGTTGAAGTAAGAAAGAAAGTGAGGAAAAAGGAAAATGAAGGACGAAGTGCAAGCTGTGCGGAAGACACATCAACTGAGATTGGGTTGAAGTGGACAAAGAAGCTGATCCAGGTGGATATCGGTGGCCACCCACCTTTTTCGACTAGCTCAAAACAATTTTCTGACAATTTTGGCAATTTACTATTTTTAGCAGGTTTTAACTTCCAGGGCCATTTTGAGGGCCTAAATGAAGGTTTTTCAAGATAAAGGTTCTCAATGATAGTTGAAGTCATGATTGAGCCCCCAAAATGAATCTCCTTGACGATACCTTTCCAATGAGCTATCATACACCTAAAACGAAGATTGTATGCAAAAGTTACGACCCCGGGAAGTTGATGTACTAACTTACCCAAATGGGGCCCACATGACTTTTGGCGATTCATCTCTTAGGGTTAGGGTTTTCAGATGTCTAGGGTTTTGGGAATTCCTGTTTATTTTAAAAAGGCCTTCGGAGCCTCATTGTAATCATCTTCTTGTGAATGCGAGTAGCCGTCACATCTCTTCTCAGAGATAAGCTGCCACCATTCTAGTGAGTCTTTCACTCTGTATGTTTACAGTCTCTGTACATTTATTTCATTAATAGAAATCGTGTATTATTTTATCTCTGTGTTTATGGTTGCATATATGATATATTTTTGTTATATTATTGGATATACGCGATATCTCTATGCATTTATTTATTATATCTCCGCTCTCATTTCGTGCCGAAAATAATCCGGATCAAAAGCAGAAAAGAAGGATCGAAGTACGGGAAAATGAGTCATTGGATGAGAATATCGAGGAGAACAGATCATCAAGGAAGATGGATCATGGACAACTCAACAAGCGGAAAAAGCCACCAATGGATGCTTTGGAGCACCTCACGGGAAAGAAGGAAAGATAGGTTGGCGAAGCCCATAAAATGTAGGTCAAGTTGACCTAGGGTTTTAGACACCTAGGGTTTTGGTATTTAGGGTTTTGACACCTTGGTTTCAGCCTAAGGTTGTCGGTGAGTCATTGTAATGTATAAATAAGAACCTATATGAGAGAAGAGGGTTCAGTTTGGGTTGGTTGAGAGTCATTATTATTATTGAGTGATTTTTGTTGTCAGAGAGAGAAGTGTTGTGCGAGAGAGCCTTCTGGTATTGTAAGATGTTTAGCTGGGTGTGAAGATCAACCCTGTAGCTGGGTGCACAGGGAGGGGAGAGAAGGAGAGAAAGAGATAAATATATGAAAGCTAAGAGAGAAGATAGAACTGTATGCTTTCATATAATATCAAGAAACACAGTTTTGTGGACATAACCATAGGGAGAGGGTGAAATACGTATATCTTGTTGTTATGTGTGATTGATGTTGTGTTCTTTTCTTCCGTTACTATGTTGATGCATTATTATGTTAGGTCTGAGGTATAACAGTGTGAAGTAGGTTTATGATTGATAAGAATATCTATATCTCTGTATTTTTTTTATTTTGGGATCCACCGTATTTCTTCTGGTTGTAGACACATGTGTCCTACAACCCCCTATCGCTAATTCTGGTGAGACTGCATCTTCTTCACATGTGTTGCTGAAAGGGCCAGTAGTTAGGGCTTGTTGTTGCATTGTTAGAGCCGAACCCTGGGTCTACCCCTATGCCAACAGTGCCCAAATTAGATATAAGGTTGTTATTTTTGTACATTGTCCTCTTTCAAAAGTAGTCTTATCCATTTTTCTATTTTAGTTCATTGTCCTCTTCTAAAACTATTCCTATCCATTTTTATATTTTAGTGTATTATATTCTTCCAGAAATAAGATTATCTTTAAGGCATGTGCCATAGTGAGAGATTCCTTTCTATTTATGAGTTTCTTGTAATTAGAGGGTTCTCTTGTGGCATATTTTTGAGGGAATTACATGGATTATTTTTGGAAATTTACTCTCTATAGACAATTCGACCTACCTTGGGATATTTTGAACCATTTATTTATCTCATCCATGCACCTTATCATGGAAATTTGTGGTCTCAAGGAGGTTCGACCCTTTTTTTGGTGGGGGTGTTTGAGTAAGTTTTGCATGTAGCTATTCTTGGAGGAGTGGTTTGTTATCCTTGAAGGAGATTATTCTTATCATTTTTCTCCCTCATTCTTTCCTCTCTCTATATTGTATGAAGTAAAGAGGAGGTTTCAACTTTATTTGGGAGATATTGAGATTCTCTTATTTTGATTTCCCTTCTTTGTTTTTTTTCCCAAAGAGATTGATATTGATAGTTGCTATGGAGTATATGTGGTGGTGATTGGTTTTTCTGGATTGTCACTAATACTGTTCCATTTGTTGGAAATATTGTCATTGATGTCAACAACTAATGATGCACATGAAGCTCAAAAGGGAAAGCATAGTGCATAAACGTGATCGAGATCAAAATCCCCATAGGACAAACCAGGACCATTGGATATGCAAGCACCAGATCAAGGGCATGGATTTATTGTAGAGCACGAAGGGAGAATTAAACTACACACTATATCAAATCCTGCAATTAGTCTAGATCGTCATATCTCATCGACTCAAAGATCGACGACTATGGTTGATCCACCATTGATCAGATTAAGTCATGACCATTGGATACACAAGCGCCAAATCAAGAGAAGGGATTGATTGCGGAACATGAAGGGAGAATTAAACTACATGTTATTTCCAATCCCACAATTAGTCTAGACCGTTAGATGTCATCGATTCAAAGATCGATGATTGTGATTGATCAACTAACAATCACACAACTTCAATTGCGGAGTTTGGGCGATGAACTAAACCACACACAAGTTATGGTTCCGCAATCCACATCGACCGTTGTATCAAGTTAATTGGAAGGATAGGATAAGAAAAGATGAAGACTGGAGCCCCGAAGTAAATGAGAACCGTCTGATCTATTCAGAGCGCTCCAAGGTAGAATTGGTCAACTTCGGCGCTTACCACTTTGGGAGAAAAGGGTTGAGAACAAGTAAGATCACCCAAAGTCCAAAGTACTGAAGTAAATGTGGACCATCTGATATGAACAACACTTTGAGAGATATCAGGACCATCAAATCATGTTTATTGGAAGGACATAGTAAGCCAGAAATGTCCCAAAATAGACGCAAGTCGTCTGATCTAAGGAAACACTTCAAGAGATATCTTGACCATCAGATCGAGGAAAGTAGAAGGATAGAATAAGCAAGGTCAAAGGAATGAGATCCTGAATAGCCAAATTCTCGACATCCTTTGGATCATGTTAAGCCTTTTCAGGTTAAAGAATGACCATTGGATGAAGTCAAGTTACTTGAGGTTTACACTTCGGGGAATCTCACTTCGGGAGAAGTGGAAAGTGGAGAAATTGAAATACCCAAAGTCCTGAAGTGAAAATGAGTCGTCTGATAAGAGAAACACTTTGGGAATTATCCTAACCATTAGATCAAGGAGAAGAACATGTGCCACATGAAGAGATCTACATCAGCAAGGACACACAACATAATTAGATGATGACAAGTGTCAAGGTCTCATAGGTACTTTAGGAATATGTAAGTCACAAATATAAGTGACATGTGGCAACCACTCATCCAGTGCCATGTTAACAAGTGACATCAACAAGTTACGTCACTCTGGGAGTTTTCACTTTGGGAGTTTCACCACTAGAAAACTCCCGAAGTCCTGAAGGCCGAAGTCCTGAAGTGGACATGAGTCATCTGGTATGAAGAAAACTTTAGGAGCGTTATTGACCATTGATCAAGTACAATGGAAGGATAGCAAATGTGGAAGTGTCAACCGATAGAAAAAGGTCTCCAACTCTTTATGACTTATTCAGAAGGTGATCACTCTAGAGGAAATTGGAGCAACGATTATCTGATTCCCCGAAACCCCGAACTCCCGAAATAAACGTGAACCGTTCACTCACCTGTAGATTAAGTCATGATCATCGATTTGTTCGAAAACTATGGACAAGACATGATCATCTGACTAACATAAGAACGAATGTTGACCATTTGTTACACCTCAAGATTACTCACTTTGATAGTGTTGCAAGTGTCATCATTACAAGTGTTGTAAGTGTCACATCTTGTCTGCAAGTGTTGCATCTTGACTATAAGTGTTGCAAGTGTCAAAAATAGTATGCTACCATATTGCCTATGTCATTCCCATAACGACATCATGAAGACACTTAAGACACCTCAAAGGATAGTTTGGAAGAAGAAAAATGACTTGGCAAGAAGTACAAGCCCTTTGCCATTGAGAAAATCACATAAAATTTGATTTTTGTAGAGGAGTGCTCCCCTAAGAACTGTTAGGGAGCGCTGACACATCCGCAGCCTCTTTGGGGAGTGTTTGAGTGCCCTGTGCACCCCTTTGGGGGAGCGCTACCTCTTTTGAGAAAATTTTGGGTTTGTTGAGGTGAATTAGGGAAGAATCCCTCAAATCTTGAAGGTAGTTGGATTTGAATAGGTGGTCAAGGCATGATCCTAGGGGAGATCCTCAACTTAAGGAGAGGAATCCTCAACTCATCCCAAAGATCTCTCAAGTGGTTGGACCCCTCCAAGGTTATATATGGAGGCCTTCTCATGGTGAAAGGCACAAGAAAGATAGAAGTATGAAACCTATGATCTCATAGGCAACATACAGAGAAGGAAGTTGGAGAATTACATCAAACTTATGATCTCATGAGTGAGATGCCATCAAAGATATCAGTGGAGATTGATTGAGAAAAGGGGTTGGACAAGGTGAACTGGAATAATTTGTTGCTCCTTCATTCAAAGGATTGTAAGTACTTTTACTTTTTCTCATTAATATAATCAATGCTTCGCCTATTTCTTTCAAACTTGTACTTGTTCCATATACGTTTGTCTGCAGTAGATGGATCTATTATTGAGATAATCTCAGTAGAGTAGGAAGTCCATTGTATCTTTGTTTGTTTTGTAGGACCTATCAAGGAGCTCAAGATCGAAGCTCAGCCTGGACTTTGCAAGGACAAACATCATTTACAAGGTACATATATTTCTCCTTCTCTTTCTTTCATTAGCTTGATTAGATCTAACAGGAAGTGAGTGTCCATGTTAAGCACCTTTCTATCTTAGAGTTAAGGGTCTAGCTCTCAAGAGGAAATCTACCTGTCTGAAGGGAGATTTTCCTTCAACAGAAATTGGCGACTCCACTGGGGATGAGCTCTGATTTTTGTTCTCATTCCCAGATCTTGTTTTGGACCTTTTCCCACTGATTTGATCTTCTTCACATTGTCTTGTTGATTCTTAGATTAGTTTGATTGCATCTTTATGTCATCAGGATCAATCTGATTGACTGAATTCCCTTCATTTTTTGAGTTTTTGGATTTTCTGAGTTTTTGGAGCAGAACCCTCCCCTACCCTTAGCACCAGGGCGTTATCACTCCTTGAAAGTGTTCCAAAGAGTGTTGGAGCACTCTGTGTCCCCTTTTGGGGGAGCGCTACCCAATTGTTTGTGAGAAATTATCCAAAATTTGCATTTTCTGAAGGTATTTCCATGTTTTGGCATTTTCTTAGGATCCTATACTCTCAGTCCATCTTGATTTTGGCTTTCAAACACCCTTCTTTCTAAGGATTCATCATATCTTTTGTTTGAATTTTTTGACTTTTTTCCTTACTTTTCAATGACTCTTTGTCCTTGACGATTTCAAGTCAATTTGTCGTTTTCTTCTTGTTTATCTAATTGAGTGAAAACTTTGTAAGGAGATTCAAAGGTCTTTTTGTACCTTTGCTTCTGATCTTTGAGTCATATTATCCAAGCTCTTTCTCCCTCCTTTTGAGTTTTTGGCTTTCTGTTTCTTGTTTGATCACAACAAGGGTGTCTTTTGGTTTATGTGAAGTTTGCTTCCAGATTGCTTAAATCTCACAACTCTTGAAGTCCGATTAGCATAAGAAGCTTTACATCTACTGGTTATCAGTCACATAAAACCATTTTAGCATTGCATTGGATTCCTTATTGAGGACTATTGCATGAGGTCATTTCATCTTGGTGTTTGACAGTGAAAGGAAAATCCTTCTCCTTCCTTTAATTAGACATTCATTGAAAGAAAATATTTCTTATCATTTCTTATGCATGTTTTGGGAACTGAGTCATAATATCATCAGTCTTCACTCTCATACACCTTTGAGTAAAGAAAAAATACTAAAATCAATGCTTAACTAAAATTTATCATACTTTTTACATCTTTGTTAGCAAACCCACATTAGTTTAAGGTGTAGGGCTTTGGAATAGGATGAAAGGATAACTTTCCAAAGATATCAAACAAACTTAGCATCTTTCGATAGGGAGAGAAAATCCAATTGTCGTGTAGGCTTTCTGGGATCCCCCTCTCACACATGGGTTACACATGAGGTCACATTTAGGAGAATTACAGAGATTATCCCTCCGTGGTTCAACTGTTTGTAGTGGTCGGATCGTATATTGGGGGTCACTTGAAGGTATACCCACAATTATGTGTGGGATCCTCTCGAGTTGATTTCAGACTTGTTAACTTGCCCATACGTTCTGACTGGACTGTCGACTATACCCGCCCAGGGGATGACTGTGAATTGGTGACCTTAGTAGCCATAATATTTAGGGTCTCACACAAGGTGATGGTGAAGGGAAGTCTCACTGTACCTGGAACAAATGTTGGTCAAACTCACTCGGGCTCCTTGGAGGGTAAATCCACAATTACTGTGTGGAAGCTTGCACCAAGACGTAAGTCCATTAAGTAGGTTGCCAACGTAACTGATCCACCCGCTCTATCCCCGCCCCTTCCTATTTTGATCTCGTGACATTGGATTTCATCACCAACTAGTGGTTTCATTGTGGGAAGGTTTGTTTGATTGTTTGCTTCTCAGATTCATAGCATGTGTTGGTTGTGTTACTTAGTGGACCTTAGGTTGAGTTAGTGTTAATGGCATCCAATCCTGAGAGTACCAATGGAGGAACCCCTTCTTCTGGGGAACATTATACCTTTCCTTCTTTTGGAAACTTTGGTCCTTCGTACATTGCCACACTGAGTCTTTCGGGACTCACCATCGGATTACCATTTTGGTTGCTCCCCACTCCAGTGATCTTGAATCCTCCCATTGTTTTAATTGCACCTAATACTTTAGATGTTAGTACACCACCCACATATCAACCTCATGTCGACTTTTCGCCTTCTTCACCCATTAAGTCTCCTTTCCTTTCTCCTTCTTCGCCTAGTGAAAGCTCTAAAGCAAATAGCTAGGTTGATCAAAAGAATAAGAAATGGAAATAGAAGAAGAAGAAGAAACCGAAAAGCACCAAGGCTCCAACAACATCATATATTGGATCCAAGCAACCAACTACTGTTAATATTATTGGGAGTGTTGATGAGGTCATCAAGATTAAAATAAAAAATATGAAACCCAAATTCCCTTGCAGTCTTTGCAAGGGTGACCACTTTTTAAGGGATTGCCCTGGTATTCCCAAGGTCTTAGAAATGTGGTCCTCTATGTCATCAGCCTCTGTCGGTCATGTTAATGTTACCCCATCAACTAGTGACATTCAGGTTGGTAAGAAGAAGACAATTGTCAAATTCCCTTGCATGTTATGCAAAGGTGATCATTATTCTCACCTTTGTCCTCGTATGGACGAGGCTTCTTCTCTTTTGGAAAAACTTCAACTTCCAAAAGGTTATCGTAAGATTTCCACCAACCCTTTGTTAGTTGATGGAATGGTCAATCTGGTTCCATCCCTGGTCAGTCCGGTTGATCAGGTGGTCAATCTAGTTTCCTCCTCGATTGAACCACAAACCCAAGTAGTTGATCCAGTTCTGTCATTGGTCAACCCCACTCTTCATCTATAGAGTGAAACCCAAGTGACTGATCCAGTTTCTTCCTCAGTCAGTCCCACCCTTCATCTGAAGAGTGTTAAAGTGGTCGATTTGGTTCTGTCCTCGGTCTATCCCACTCTCCCATTAGAGAGTGACACCAAAGCGGTCGATCCGTTTCCACCTGTCGACCCCATTCTCCCCTTGGAGAATGAAACCCAAGTGGTCGATCCGGTTTTGTCATTGGTCGATCCCACTCCTCCTTTGACGAGTGCCAAAGTGGTTGATCCAGTCCCTTTCTTAGTCAGTCCCACCCTTCATATGAAGAGTGTTAAAGTGGTTGATCTGGTTCTATCCTCGATCGGTCCCACTCTCCCGTTAGAGAGTGACACCAAAGTGGTCGATCTATTGCCACCCATTGACCCCATTCTCCCCTTGGAGAATGAAACCCAAGTGGTCGATCTGGTTCTGTCATCGGTCGATCCCACTCCTCCTTTGATGAGTGCTAAAGTGGTTGATTCAGTCCCTTCCTCGGTCAGTCCCACCCTTCATCCGAAGAGTGCCAAAGTGATTTCTCTGGTTACATCATCGGCCAATCCCACTCTTCCTCTGAAGAGTGCCATCGTGGTCGATCTGATACCATCATCGGTTGATCCTACTCTCCCTCTAGAGAGTCAACCCAATATTGCCCAACTTTTTCTCATTGATACAGAATCTACCATGTTGGGGGGAATTCCTCATTCTCCCACGAAACCCCCTCCAAGCAATAAGGCCATCCTTTTTGATTGGGGTGCGCTAACTAGACCTTGCCTTCCCTCTCACATTCCTTTCCAAATTACAGTACAGGTTTGTGGTTGGGATGTTCCTCAAACACTGATAGATGAAGGTGTGTTTGTTAGTATTTTGTCCTCTATTGCTTGGCATGCTTTGGGTTGTCCTTAGCTTGTGTCGTTACACAGAATCTATTAGATTTTAACAGAAGAACTAGTCAACCTTTAGGGACCCTTCCTCAGTTTCCGATAACTTTGGGAGGGAAAACTGTGTTTATTGATGTCATGGTAGTTCGAGACCCCTTGGATTTCACTTTACTCCCTGGGTGGGATTATGTCTATTCCATGAAAGCTAGTGTGTCCACTCTTTTGCGTGTGATATCTTTCCCTCACGATGGAAGAATTGTGACGATTAATCAACTTTCATTCACTGGTCCTGACTAGAGTACCTCCCTGAATGGTTCTTATATGAAGACAATATCGCCCTTGCCGCATGTCAATTATGTGGCATTATCTCCCATGACTTCAACTTCTGATGATTTGGATCCAGTAGTTGACATGGTGATTTCTTCGATAGGGCTATTGGAGCCTGAGCTCCTTACCCCTTTTGCATCGCTCAACACATTTTCCTTCCAGAGTGATTTTCTTCCATCCAGTGAAGATCTCTTGGAAGCCATGACGGAGTTTTGTCCCTTGACGTGTTGTCCTTCCAGAGTGTTATTCTCTTGGAAGTCATGATCAAGGAGAATCTACGAGCATAGTTTTTCCTCTCTGTAGCAAGCTCATTTAAAAATGAAACAAATGTCACGAGTATAGTTTTTCTCTCTGTGGCAAGCTCGTTAAAAAATGAAACAGAGCTTATGAGCATAGTTTTTCTTCTCTACGGAAAGCTCGTTAAAAAAATGAAACAAAGGCCTTGAGCATAGTTTTCCTCTCTGTAGTAAGCTCGTTAAAAAATGAAACAACAATCTGGGGATTGAATCTGGATCCCTGAGCATAGTTCTTTTTCTATGTCAAGCTCATTAAAAAATGAAACAACCACCTCTCTTGAACCTTCTTTTCATCCACTCTTATCCTTTTTCTCCATCTAGTAGAGAAATTTGTGACAACCCCACAGTCAGTGAATGAATTAAAGCTTGGAGGGCATGCATCCAGTCTTTTGATGATCATTCTGGAGTTATGCCACTAGCTTTCAAGCTGGGGGCATACCGATCTTAGTCTTTGTTCTTTCCCATGCTCGGAAAAAACATGAGAATGTAACCGAGTAGACTTTTATCACTTTTTCGGACTCGCATGGATATACGAAAAAAGAACCCCTTGGAGTCGTCTTTGAGCTCTTTTCAGACTCTCTAAACATGAAAATATTGCTGAGTGATCTTGCTTCCTTTCCCACTAGTTAAAAGGTTTGAAAGGGAGTCTTTCGAGTGATAATTTATCTCTTTTTCAGCCTCGTGAGACTAACATTACGAAAAAGGACAACATTGGAGTCATCTTTAAGTTGTTTTCAGACTCTCTAAATATGAAAAACCACCAAGTTTACCTTCTTTGGACTCGTTAAACAATCATACATTGAAGGGCCCATATGGGATCGAACCCTTACTTCTTCTAGTTCGTTAAATAAAGGAAGAGGGACTTACCGAAGGTGAGTTATATCGAGCATGTTTTACCCTCCTCGAGCTCGTTAAATTAAAAAGATGTACTATCTAGATGGGGGACAATTTGAAAGAAGTAAGCCAAACAGTTTTTTGAGAACACTACCAGTAACTCTTACAGTCACCTTTGAACACGACACTTTGCCTTTGCATGCATTTTAATCCATTGAACCTATGAACTGAGCCAATCCTTTGAGTTTCTTTTACTCCTTTGGGTCACCTGATGAAAGTCACAGCATCCACTACATCATCAAGTGTTGGTCCATGTCATGTTTCTGTTGTCGTGCCTCAGTGTTCAAGGGAAGTATCTGCCTCGAGAGTCAACCATCACAAATGTCTTGTTTCAATACCCATATCAGTCCATGTTCATTTGATATAACAATTACATCTCTGTGTCCGTTTCATGTCGTTTATGGGGGATGCATCAAGGCCCTCCTTCGACGATTCTATTCCTATCGACTTCAACACATTATCCAGGAACTAGACTTAGAAACCAGTTAGTACCTTGGGACCTGCATGCCTCAATGGCAGGCCTCCTTGTGTCCGACAGTAGGTTCACATCATTGACCTCTAATCGGATGATTCCACGGATGTTCGACTTCAGCGCATTCATTCACATTTGTTGGTATGTACTAGAGTACCTTGGGAATCATTGACATCAATGGTGATCTCCCTCGCGTTTGTTAACGGTTTACATCATTGACCGGTAATCAAGTGGTTTTTTCCATGTTCGACATCAAGACATCTATTCACATGGTTAGCTTCGTACTACATTAGGATCGGTAAGAAGACCCTGGGTTTAGTTTTCACTCTTCTATGTACTTTTCCCAGGTTGCGAAGGAGTTTCTTTTGAACTATGACACATATACTGTTACATAGATCCACTTTGTATTGGTCGTGGCTATGTCTTGTCATCACGTAGATCCACTGTGTATTCTTTGTGGCTACGATCAGTTCAGGTCATAGGAGTATAGATCCACATTGTATCTACAGTGGCTATACCATTTTTGTCAATATAATTATGGATCCGCAGTGTATATTATGACGGCCATACCTAAAATGTCTTTATCACTCAAGCATAGGTATGCCTGCCTTGGGTTTGAAACATGTCATAATATTTGTTTGATGGTTGTGTGCATATTTTTCTGGTCTCTTTGCGTCCATACCCTTGCTCAAAAAAGTCTAAAAAGTAATTCAGTCATCATCATCTTCTAACTTCATACTTTGGGGGGCAATCTCTTACGCCTCAAAATTACTCACTTCGATAGCGTCAGAAGTGTCATCATTACGAGTGTTGTAAGTGTTGCATCTTGTCCGCAAGTGTTGCATCTTGACTATAAGTGTTGCAAGTGTAAAAAATAGTATGCTTCCATCTTGCCTATGTCATGCCCATAACGACATCATGAAGACACTTAAGACACCTCAAAGGATTGATTGGAAGAAGAAACATCACTTGGCAAGAAGTACAAGCCCTTTGCCATTGAGAAAATCACATAAAATTTGATTTTTGTAGAGGAGCGCTCTCGTAAGCACTGTTAGGGAGCACTGGCACACCCTTAGCCTCTTTGGGGAGTGTTTGAGCACCCTGTGCACCCCTTTGGGGGAGCGCTACCCTCTTTTGAGAAAATTATGGGTTTGTTGAGGTGAATTAGGGAAGAATCCCTCAAATCTTGAAGGTAGTTGGATTTGAATAGGTGGTTAAGGCATGACACTGGGGGAGATCCTAAACTGAAGGAGAGGAATCCTCTACTCATCCCAAAGATCTCTCAAGTGATTGGACCCCTCCAAGGTTATATAAGGAGGCCTTATCATGGTGAAAGGCACAAGAAAGATAGAAGTATGAAACCTATAATCTCATAGGCAACATACAGAGAAGGAAGTTGGAGAATTACATCAAACTTATGATCTCATGAGTGAGATTCCATCAAAGATATCAATGGATATTGATTGAGCAAAGGGGTTGGACAAGGAGAACTAAAAGAAGTTGTTACTCCTTCATTCAAAGGATTGTAAGTACTTTTACTTGTTCTCATTAATATAATCAATGCTTGGCCTATTTCTTTCAAACTTGTACTTGTTCCATATACGTTTGTCTGCAGTAGATGGATCTATTACTGAGCTAATCTCAGTAGAGTAGGAAGTCCATTGTATCTTTGTTTGTTTTGTAGGACCTATCAAGGAGCTCAAGATTGAAGCTCAGCCTAGACTTTGCAAGGACAAATGTCATTCACAAGGTACATATATTTCTCCTTCTCTTTCTTTCATTAGCTTGATTAGATCTAAAGGGAAGTCAGTGTCCATGTTAAGCACCTTTCTGTCTTAGAGTTAAGGGTCTAGCTCTCAAGAGGAAATCTACCTGTCCACAGGGAGATTTTCCTTCAACACCATCTGATCTATTTCGGTGGAATCTAATTCGAGAAAATTGAAAGCTTGCAAAGGCATGACGTCCTGAAGGATGAAGTACCAAAGAACACGGTCCCAAAACTGGACATATGGGGGCTAAAAGGAAAAGGGAGAAAGAAGAGACATTGCTTAAATTAATTATCCTATGCTTCTACACCTGTGGTCACATGAAATGGATTGAAGGAAGCACCTTTGCAAAACTCAGTTTCTATAATATTTGAAGAGATATGGAATCGAGTTAAAAATAAATTGATGTTATAGCAAGATTTGCCTCACCATTGCTATCTTGCATAGAGGGCCTTTTTCCATTTCCCTATGTAGACTTATCAACCCATTTTTTGATAAATCTAGAGCCAAAAATATATATTTTTCCACATACACGCTCCCTAACTAATTTGCAAGATGCGTATATGCTTGCTGCTCCACTACAACTCGTGTATATCAGTATTTGTGCTAGAAAATACAAAATGAGGTTGGGCTTCCATGTCACGACATAAGATCTCTGATCTTTGGCCTTCCATATACTGGAAACGTTCTGACTCGACCCTTCATTTTCATTCTGGAGTCTATAAGAGAACAATTTCGAGCTATGGAAAAAAAGGAGAAAGCTTTCAACTTTGAGAGAAAAGTTACTCTGGAGAAATTACTTCATATTGAGTCTGCATCCCTTTGTCCCTCAAGTCCGAACACAGAGTTCAGCCCCCAAGCTCTTTCCTTATTGTAGAGAGGACCTCATTACCTCTTTGCTATGAGCTTCCCTTTGGTGGAGGATTGAAGTAGTGGAGACCCAATTGGAAGGAACTTGGTTTCTTGGTTCTGAACCGTGCCGACACAGAAGTCTGTAATGTTGATACTTCTGTTGATCAATTATTAATAGAAATACTCCTTTCCCATCCTATTGATATCTTGCATATATATGATTATTATCCATGGGCATGTTTGTAATGTTTATTAATGGATTGTTCTATCTGATGTGTTAACTCATTTTATATATTGTCACTATATACTTGCACCGCTTGTTTGTTGAGAACTTCTTGCAGGTGTAAAGCTTTGGGTCAAAGTGCTCAACGGTGGAATGACATCAAACGATTGGATCGAGGTAGGCTTCTTCCTCGTATTGCACATTAGTTTATATAGCACATGTTGGAATTGAGTTGATTTCTGCAGTCATACCTGTTTGTTTTGGTTTACCCTTGGCCATAGAGATTTTTTCCCTTGTAACAAAGTTGGCAACCATACCGGGGACAAATCTTCTGTTAGGGTCCTAACCCGCACATAGGTAGATCAATATATTCAGATGTAATAAAGGTCAATATTAATAAGGCCTTTCAATAAAATAGAATAAGGCGGATGTAAGAATACCTAATAGAAGCTTCCGCTTCTAGAAGGATGTTCCTCTAAATACCTAATAGAAGCATTGCTCGACTAGAGGTTGCCCCCTAGAAGAGGCCCGTGAACATTGCTTTCTGAATCAAAGTGCTTTTTCTATTGTTGTTCTTATATCATTTCTATGTTATTGTGGAGATTATGCTGGTTATATTACTGTTATTCTGCCATTTCTAGCATTTTATTTATGTTCTGCATACTTTTTATATCTGGTATATTACAAGTGGTATCATAGCACTTTCCTTGGCAGAAATTGTGGGAATTTTTTTTCCAGGGTAGAGACGTATTTCGATGTATTTAAGCCACAGAGATCTATCGTTACACGCATAAACCCATGGTTGAGGGATTCATACATGCAATAAATATAAGTGGTTCTTAAGTGCACATATGTTGGCCACCCTTGTAACCCCTGTTGGTACCCCTTCGAGTGGTAGCGCATCAGAAAACTCCTGTGTACGGATCAACCTAGATTTCCTAAAGCCCTCTTTAGATAAACCAATCGGCTGCTTGACTGCTATAGTGCCACTGAGAACAACACTCGAGAAGATACTCTCTAGTACCTGGGTAGTTGGGTAGTACAGCTAAGGGTATGGTCTATCCTCCTTAGTTAGTGCCCTGAGATATTGGGCCGAGTACTATTGTTGGACCCCGTACGTATATCAAAGAGCTATAACACAGGGAAAACCCTTGTTTGTAGAACCCTTGAATACCTAACCCTTGGGGGGCAGAAACATAAACAAATTAAAACAGACAAGATCTGTTGTCGCACAACTGTGTTCAGATTGCCAAATCACTACACTTTTCTTACTGGTTAATCATTTGGGGATTTCATCGCTGCAATATTCTTTAGGCCGGAGTATAACTCCGTAGGTGTAAAGAAAAAAAAGAAGTCTAGAAAAATTTTCACCATTATTTGAGACCTATTCCATTGGATTCATCTCTTCGCCCTTATCACATTCATCCATATCATTTTTCGGCAAAATTTTTGACCACGCCCGCCCCTTTTCAGTTCACCCATCCTCATGGTCCATACCCGTAGCCAAGACCTGGAATTGCGCTTCAACACCTTGCAACCTGGTCTCCTCAAAACCCAAAAAGAAGTGAAACAACTCAGTGCCACTGTTGCCTCCATCGATACATCCATCAATACAACCATAAATACAACCATAAATACAACCATTCAGTCCTCAATGGAGGAATTCAAACAAGAACTAACCACCCAACTTGAATCTGTATTTGCATCACTCTCCACCAAACTAAATATCCCTACAGATGACCCTTTCTTTGATGCACCTCCAACGACTAAAGTTGAACATTCCTCCCATTCCCATACCTTTCAGCACCATCACTTTCAATGTGACCTACACCTTCCACGGGTGGATGTGACCAAATTTGATGGCTCGGACCCCACTGGTTGGGTAACCCAAATGGAACATTATTTCTCTTTATATGACATTACAGATGACTTGGAGAAACTCAAGTATGGTGTTCTCTATCTAGATCAAGAACATTGGCAATGGTGGCAATGGAGAAAAACTTCCCGTCAAGGGTATATTGCTTGGACCCAATTTGTGATTGAGCTTTATGAACGCTTTGACACTGACACCAACCATTTGTGTCGTTTGACAAAGTTGAAACAATCTGGAACAATAGAAGACTTCATAGCTTCCTTTGAGCGCCTAGCTTTTCGAACAGAGGGCATGACTGATGCTTTCTTTCGAGAGTGCTTTATCAGTGGCCTCAAGGATGAGATTTGGGCCCATGTCCTCATGGCTTGACCTTCGAGTTGGGTGGAGGCTACTAAAAGAGATAAAGAAGCACAATAGGTTGTATCCTCTCAAAACTGAAAACCCTCCTTTATCCCTCGCCCTAAACCCATAAATCCCACTACTCCCTTCACCCCATTAAAGATCCAAAAATTCACCAGGGTTGAAATGGCTGAATGCCAACTCAAAGGCCTTTGTTATAATTATGATGACAAATATTTCCTGGGCCACAAGTGTAAGGAACAAAAACTTTTTATGGCCATCTCTGAGGATTTTTCAGAAGAGGATGTTGAAACTCCCATTGCGCCTGAGTCACCTGAAATCACTAACATAACCCCTCCCTCAGACCCTCCCGAAGTGGAACCAGTCATTTCCCTCAATGCTCTCACTGGCTTCTCCACTCCCCAAACCCTCAAGTTAATCGGTTACATCAAGCATCAGAAGGTCATCATTCTGGTTGATAGTGGAAGCACCCATAATTTTATTCATCGCCACATTGCCCAAGAAACTCATTGCTACATCCATGCTGTCAACAATTTCCAAATCATGATTGCCAATGGTGGTTCCATGAAATGTGGAGGGCGTTGTGAAAATGTGTGTCTCCAAATTGGTGACTACCACCTAAAATCCCATATGTTTGCTATCGACATGGGCGGTTGTGACATTGTGTTGGGTGTAGACTGGCTAAGGAATTTGGGTCCCATTCTCATGGATTTTAAGGAATTAACCATGCAATTCGACCAGGAAGGCCACCAATAGAAATTCCAAGGCATCACTGTTGGTTCACCTGAGGTCATTAGTTCCCATCGCATGGAAAAACTGCTCAAAAAAGGTCATTCTGGTGTCATTGCCCAACTCCATGCCATACAAGCAACAAAGACACCCCCGGTGCCACAAGACCTCCAAGCCCTCCTTTCTAAACATCAAATGGTATTTTCCTCTCCCTAAGGGCTCCCTCCTTCCCGCGGTGTTCATGATCATTCCATTCCCCTTGTACCTAGAAGCTTTCTTCCCAATATCTGTCTGTATTGCCACCCCTTTTCACAAAAAAATGAAATTAATAAAATGGTCTAGGAACTCCTTAATGCAGGTGTTATCCGCCCTAGTAGGAGCCCTTACTCTTCTCCTATAGTCATGGTCCTGAAAAAAGAAGGTTCTTGGAGAATGTGTCCTGACTTCCGTTCCCTCAACAAACTAACCATTAAAGACAAATTTCCCATTCCTATCATTGATGACCTCCTGGATGAATTGAGTGGTGCCCAATTCTTTACTAAACTTGATCTTCACTCGGGCTATCACTAGATAAGTATGAAAGAGGCATACATTCCCAAGATGGCCTTTCGAACTCATGAGGGCCACTATGATTTTTTGGTCATGCCCTTTGGCTTGTGTAATTCCCCCTCCACCTTCCAAAGCCTCATGAATCATGTCTTCCGTCCCTTTCTCCGTCATTTTGTCTGAGTTTTCTTTGATGATATCCTCATCTATAGAAAAACTTGGACAAACCATCTTACTCATGTGGATCAAGTTCTCCATCTACTCTCTCAACAACAACTTTTCCTGAAACAGTCTAAATGTGCTTTTGGTGCCTCATAAGTAGAATACTTGGGTCATTTGGTTGGCAAGGATGGCATTAGGGTGGATCCGAAAAAGATTGAAGCTATGCAAGACTAGCTGCACCCAAAGACTCTCAACATCTTGCGTGGATTTCTGGGCTTAAAAGGGTATTATCGCAAGTTTGTTAAGAATTATGGCAAGATTGCAGTACCTCTCACTGCTCTCCTAAAAAAGAACTCTTTCACTTGGACTTTAGCCGCTGCTCAATCTTTTCAAACCTTGAAGATGGCCATGTGCACCACTCTAGTTCTAGCCCTTCCTGATTTCACAAAGACCTTTGTGTTGGAATGTGATGCCTTAGGGAAAGGAATCGATGTTGTCCTTATGCAAGAGGGTTGACCTTTGGCCTTCACCAACAAGCAAATATCTGAAAGGAATCTGGGCAAACCCATCTATGAAAAGGAAATGCTGGTTATTCTGCATGCCATTGATCAGTGGCGCACTTATCTCTTGGGGCAACGTTTCCAAATTAAGACAGACCATCAAAGCCTCAAGTACTTTCTGGAACAACACATTTCCTCCCCGGAGCAACAAAAATGGGTGACTAAGCTCTTTGGAAATTATTATGAGATCATTTACAAGAAAGGCAAAGACAATGTGGTGGCGGATGCATTGTCCCAAAAATATGAAGAAGAAGGATCCCTTTTTTCTCTTTCCTTCATTGTACCAGATTGGCTCCAAGCTGTTCGCCAGGAATGGCTACAAGATCCCAAAAGTTTGCATTTGATCCAGCAATTGCAGACCAATGCTCCAACTCTGCCAAGGTACTCTTGGCTCCAGGATGAGCTTCGATACAAAGGATGTTTTTATTTAAGTAAACAATCAAAGCTTAAATCCATGGTACTTTCTGAGCTTCATGCTACACCGATGGCGGGGCACTCCGGGTTCACCAAAACCTATGACAGGGTCAAACATTCTTTTTTCTGGGATGGTATGAAATAGGACATCCGTAATTTTGTCGCTAAATGTGATGTGTGTCAACGCAACAAGGGAGAAACTGTCAAATCTCCGGGCACACTACAACTGCTTCTGATTCCACCTGCTATTTGGAAGGATATCTCTATGGAATTTATTACCGGCTTACCCAAATCAGGAAACAAATCAGTCATAATGGTGGTTGTGGATTACCTTTCCAAGTATGCTCATTTCTGCGCTCTTCAACACCCATTTACTGCATCCACGGTGACTCAAATTTTCATGGACTAGGTCTTCAAGCTTCATGGCATGCCGCACTCTATTGTTTCTGATCGTGACCCAACTTTCACAAGAAATTTTTGGAAAGAACTGTTCAAGCTACAGGGCACCCAATTGCATCTCAGCACAACTTATCATCCCCATATTGATGGTCAAACGGAAGTTGTCAAAAAGTGTTTGGAAACATATCTGAGGTGTTTTGCCTCTAAAAAGAAAAATCAGTGGGCTCAATGGTTACCCCTAGCCGAATGGTAGTACAACACTTCCTACCATACAGCTACACGCATGACTCCTTTTGAAGTGGTATATGGACAGAAGCCACCTTCAGTTCTCTCATACTTACCAGGTACATCGAAGGTCCAGGCGGTTGAACAAACACTTACAGTTCGAGAGGATATTCTCCGTACCCTCAAAGAGAACTTGGTCGTGGAACAGAATCGCATGAAGCAACAAGCAGATCAAGGTCGCTCTAAACGCCAATTTGCAGAAGGGGATCATGTGTTTCTGCGGCTACAACCATACAGGCAAACTTTTCGCAAGGCTGAGCATTGTTAAAAGCTAGAGCCCAAATTTTGTGGTCCTTATATAGTTCTTAAGTGTGTGGGACAAGTCACCTATTAGTTAGCTCTGCCCAGTCATTCGAAGCTACATCATGTTTTTCATGTTTCATGCTTAAAGAAGGTGATTGGAACTAGGTGCCAAATTCAAACCAACCTTCCCAAGTTAGATAAAGAAGGATCCATTTGGCTATGACCAGAAGCAGTTTTGGACCAGTGTGAGCATTGTCTGCGTCAATGAACCATCAAGGAAGTGCTAGTCCAGTGGAAAGATACAACTCCAACAGACGCCACTTGGGAGCCAGCTACCATTCTGCAGTAGTTTCCACATCTCAATCCTTGAGGATAAGGCTGTTTTTAAGGGGGCAGACATGTTAGGGTCCTAACCCGCACATAGGTAGATCAATATATTTGGATGTAATAAAGGTCAATATTAATAAGGCCTTTCAATAAAATAGAATAAGGTAGATGTAAGAAGACCTAATAGAAGCTTCCGCTACTAGAAGGATCTTCCTCTAGATGCTTCTCTTGATAGACATATTTAGTATAAATAAGGGTCGAGGGTATCAAAACCCTAGCTTGGAGATTATTGTAACAGAGCGATGCTTGACTGGAGGTTGCCCCCTCGAAGAGGCCCGTGAACATTGCTTTCTGAATCAAAGTGTTATTTCTGGTGTTGTTCTTATATCATTTCTGTGTTATTGTGGAGATTATGCTGGTTATATTATTGTTACTCTGCCATTTCTAGCATTTTATTTTTGTTCTGCATACTTTTTATATCTGGTATATTACATCTTCTTTCTAAGGGTTGAAGTATTTTTTCTTCTTACATTGCTCTTTTTCCTTTATGTTTCTTGTTGTATCACAGTTGGACAGAGTCTGTTCACTCTGGGTCTAAGTTTTTCAGCCTTTTACCCTTGCCTAGCCTTGTTTTAAAATATATACGCCCTTTTTTCCTTGAAAACTGCGTATGCACTCTTGTTGTCTCACTACAAGAGGTGTATATACGCCCTTTTCTCTTTAGCAGTCACGTATACCACTTAACCTTGCTTGCTTGCTTGGTTTAGTGACTGCTGGGTAGGTTTTGAGGATCCCCGAGCCTTCTTAGGTCTCTGTGGTGCTTGTTGAGATTATCTAGGATGACAGGAAACCTGTTTGGAGTTGAATTTTTGGGTGGCGTCTTTCTCTTTGTTTTCCGTTTTTTATTGGTCCTTGGTAGTTGGGTTGTCTTCTTAGCTGCTTGGTATTCTACTCGAGTGATTGCTTTTATACACAGTAGAAGTTATATATCAATTCGCTTATCAATCCATGCATTTTCTTTTTAATACATTGAAAATACAAAAAAATAGGTATTTTGCATTGGTTGGTATTTTTATCTTGGAACCTTTATCATTAGCTTAACACATTTAGCGAAAGATTGCATTTTACTTCTGAGTTGCAGAGTTAAAATTGAAGATTGCACTATTTTTATTTAGCATATCATTCACTGAAAAGTTAAAGTTAGGCTTTGCATTATATCTATTTTTATTTTTATGCAGAGTCATAACACCATGAGTTTCATTTCCATACCTTTTTGAGTAATCACGACCAATAAAATTTACGCTTTAAACTAAAATTTAATAGTAACGATTTTATTGTTTAGGGTGCACAAACTAGCCTAGGATTTAGTGCCTTGGAATAGGATTTTGTTAGTAAACTTCTCCAAGGCAATTAAATCAACATATGTGTCTGAGATAGGGAGTTGAGAAATCCACTGTATAATTGGTAATATTAGGAGGCTTCGCTCACACCGGAGTTAAGCATGAGGTTGCACGAAGTTTGTTGAAGGGATAACCCCTGGATACTCACCTAGAGTCAGAGATATTTCTGTGGATTTATTTGTATTTGGGGATCTTTCTAGTATCCATACCTCTGTGAGAGGCGATACTTTCAAGGTTTCGAACTTTGCTATCCTGCCCATATGGTAATCTAGACTTACGACTGTTCCCCTGTGCATCGGTTATATAGTGGTTGATTAGTTTCTTGACTTAGGTTTCTCATAGGTTACTTGCAGGGGTTATTCTTCTTGTATTTTGAGTCAGATAGGGGTTGGAAAACACACAACCTTTATGGAAGATTACCTCTCCAGGGGGATTTGATCGACTGGTTGTTAAGCCTACGAGGGCCCTTATAACTGATTCAATTACCTCCAAACTTTAGCAAGGAGTCTGAGGTCCCTCCTAGATGAGGCATACCTTCTTTGGTGAGGGAGGCCACTCAACCACTTTATCCCGTTTGCATGCATATTGGCCGTTTGAATTTTTGGTATGCTCTTTGATTAATAGTTGGCCTTAGGAGTCTATACTGAGTCTTCATTATCATCGACAATGGATTTCCTTTTGCTCCCTCATTTACTGCTACCCCCCCCATGTTTTCCACTCATTTCATGGGGATGGATCCTTTCGCTTCGCATTATGGTATGCAGAATTATAATACTCAGTCCACGCCTTGGGTCTCTAATTATTTTTCTCATGGTATGCTTGATATGTCTTCACACTTGCCATCCTCTATCTCACCTCCTTATGCAAATACAAGGTTTGGGTCTGGGGGCATGATGTCTCCTTCTTATCCCTCTCTGTTTGGTAGGAGTCATATCCTTCAAACACCTCTTACAGTAGGAGATTGGAATCTTCCTTCCTACTAATCCACTATGCGAGAAGTAAGTTCCCAACTATGCAATCATTCTACTTATTACACTCTGTCCACCTATCCTTATTCCGCCATGTCATTTCCTATGAACACTTTTCCCATGGATGACCTCCATCTGTCCCCTGGTGTTTCATCTGGGGGAAGTTATTTTTGTAGTATGGGCAACCCCCCTCACGAAGTTGCTTCGTCTAGGGGAAAAATATATCCTCACATGAGTAACCCTTGTCATGTCACTTTCTCTTTGCAAGAGGCTTCCTTAGTGTCGATGCCCTTACAACCCTTTATGAATCAGTATGGAGGAGGATACTATCCTATTGGATAGGGAAAGGGTGTAAACCAGGATCCTTCATGGCCTACAATTTATCAAAACTAATCTTTCCTTGAACCTTGGTCTCAAATGCCGCAATTCACCACCGCCACAAGTCCAGTCAATGCGTGTCATACTGGCATTATATCACCAACCGCTGCTAGTCATGTTGGATATTGGTCCACAACCTCTGCGAGTCATGTTGAAAACCTGCAACCAGCCGCTGCAAGTCATGTTGGAGATTGGTCCACAACCTCTGCGAGTCATGTTGAAAACCTGCAACCAGCCGCTGCAAGTCATGATGGGGGCACAAGTCTAGTCACTGCATTTCATATTGGCATTATATCACGAACCTCTACTAGTCATGTTGGAGATTGGTCGACAACCTCTGCGAGTCATGTTGAAGACCTGTAACCAGCTGCTGCAAGTCATGTTGGGGGCACATGTCTAGTCACTGCTATTCACACTGCACATCCATCACCAACCTCTTAAACCAATGGTTGAGGAAGTGGTCGTATCGATGCAATATTCGATCGACCCCACTCTTCAGTTGGAGAGTGATAAGTCTAAGGAAGTAGTCGCGCCAATGCAATTTTTGGTCGATCCTGCACTTCTAGTTCTAGTTTTGTACCTTCTATGCCATGTCCTTAGCAGTTCTATTACTTCACCTTCTAAACAAGAGAGAGTTTTACTCTTCTCAAGTTCTTTCCCTCCAAGTATTGATGAGGTTCCCTTTGATTGGGATGGTCTCGTGGGGTATCCAATTCCTCCGCCTATGTCGTTTCTAGGAATATACATTATCCGATATAACATGGAGACGATAACCTCCATTAGCATTTTTCCCTCCTCGACTTGAAGAGATTTAGGTCTTCCTGAGCTTCTATCGGTTCTTTGTAAGATACCAACATTCCACAAAAGGTCTGCACGGGAGCCTTGGCCTCCCCCGTGACTTTCCACCTAGAATCTCCCAACGAGTCTTAGTTAAGATCTTTTCTGACTCATTACTAAAAATTGAAAAGATTGTCGAGTGATTTGTCCCTTTCACACTTGTTAAAATTGGATTTGAAAGATCATGAGTCTTAGTTAAGCTCTTTTCTGACTCGCTATCAAAAATGGAAAAGATTGTTGAGTGAACTTGTCTTTTTCACACTCATAAATTGGATTTGAAAAGACGTCTATTTGGCACAAGTTTACCCCTTTTTCACACCAAGTAGACTAAAAGATATATAAAAGGACATTTTTTGGTGTTAAGTTGTGATTGCATCTCATGCCCTCGCTTGCAGTATTGAGCCTTTAGCCGGTTCTCACTTTGCATTATAAACCATGGCACAAGAAGTTTGCATCCTCAACCAAGCAGAGCCTTTTTTTTTATCCTTCGCAATTTGACACCCTATACCCTGGAGGGAACATCACCCCGAGTGTCCATCTTCGGCATGCATTTCCTTGCATTGAGCATAGGTACGTTCCACTGCTGGAACTAGTTTTGCTTACTTGCGACACTCGTTCCCTCCTCTGTATCATAGCATTCACTTGTTATGAAAAAACAAAAAAATACGGGCGTGAAGGGAGTACTATATTGTAATTGACAGTAGTCGTGTCGCCTTTGAACATAGCACAAAGTTATTGAGTCCTTGCGTCATCATAATTTTGGGTTTAGCATGGCCTTAGGAAGCTGATATCGTTACTGAATTTTCTCTGCTGACTGGTTAATCTTCCAGTCACTATAGAGAACATTATGGATGCCTCCTGCATCTAGTTGTCACATCATTAATACTATGTTGTCAGAGTCCACCGTATGTCTCATGTTCTTGTTCAAAGGAAGTCTATCAACCTGTTTCAGCCACTCCTCAAAAATTTTGACTTTGCATGTCAGCCATACCCTCAGTTTGTCTCAGAATCACATGATTCTTTGGTCTTATGATGCACTCTGGCCCTAATTTCATCATTGGTAGGTCACCTTGAACCCAACAATCAACACTTCATCATGGGTTGTTGACTGGGTGGTTTCCCTTGTGTTCGACGATAAGACATCTATTCACACTTTGGGATTTGTGCAGTGTCTTGGATGCCATTAGCCTTATTGGTGGTTTCCTCGCCTTTGTCAGCAATTTTCATCATTAGATACTATTCAGAGGGTCTTTTTCATGTATCACTTTCATTTGGCACACGTGAAAGATGTAGAGGATCGTTGGTTCATGAACATGTTCTTCGTCCAATCTTCACCAAATCATGAAGCTCTTGCTTTGTTCCTCATGCTGACTGATGAGAGATGCCTTAATGCTCTCCTTTTAGCGGGTCTCTTTCCATCGACTTCAGCTCATGTATTTTGGATACGAGACCTAGAGTTTTATGAGTATCTTGAGGCTCTCTCACCATTGATAGATGGGAATACATCAATGTCTCCTGATCAATGGATCTCTCAAGTGTTTGACACCAACTCCTTTATTCACATTTGTAGAGATGTACTTGGTGCCTTGATACATACTTTCATCATTGGTAGGTTGTCTCGCATTTGTTAACGGTATACCTCAATGACCGGTAATCAAACAATGTCTCATCATGTTCGACCTCAACTCATTTATTCACATGATGTAGACTTGCACCATTGGTGAATTGTATTGAAGACTTGAAGACATTACTTTGTGGATGCAACTTTCCTGAGTTGTTGCTTCCATTTCATTGGACCAGTACATATTTGATTTCAACGATCATGGGAGATTAGATTGTACTCCATGGTATACAAATATCTTCAGATTGATATTTAGACTAGTTTCACAGGGCCTTGTTTGTGACTATGACAACTATTGGCTTGTAACCGCATTTATACTTTCCTACTCATGGCCATGAACACTTATAGGTATATTTTCCACATGGATCTGCATTGTATTCTTGGTGGCCATGTATGCAAAGTCAGTACATAATGTAATGAGCAATTGATTTGTCCAACTGGTTCTCTACCACTCCACTTCTGGGTTATTTATAATGTATTTCAGCCATCGCAGATACTCCTATGATCTCACACATTAGGGGGCATCTGTTATAGAAAGATTTTCCTCAACATTTCTATCTTGCAAAGAGGGCCTTTTTCCATTTCCCTATGCAGAATTATCAATCCCTTTCTTGATAAATCCAGAGCCAAAAATATATATTTTTCCACATATACGCTCCCTAACTGCTTTGCAAGATGCGTATACGCTTGCTGCTCCACTACAACTTGCTTCTATCAATATTTCTACCAGAAAATACAAAATGAGGTCGGATTTCCATGTCACGATAGAAGATCTCTGATCTTTGGTCTTCCACATACTAGAAACATTCCGACTCAGCCCTTCAGTTGCATTCTGGAGGCTATAAGAGCACAATTTCGAGTTATGGAAAAAAAGGAGAAAGCATTCAACTTTGAGAGAAAAGTTACTCTGGAGAAATTACTTCATATTGAGTCTGCATCCCTTTTTCCCTCAAGTCTAAACACAGTGTTCGGGCCCCAAGCTCTTTCCTTATTGTTGAGAGGACCTCATTACCTCTTTTCTATGAGCTTGCCTTTGGTGGAGGATTGAAGTGGTGGACACCCAGTTGGAAGGAACTTGGTTTCTTGGTTTCGAACCATGCCGACATGAAAGTCTGTAATGTTGATACTTCTATTGATCAATTATTAATAGAAATACTCTCCTGTCCTATTGATATCTTGAAAACATATGATTATTATCCATGGGAATGTTTGTAATGTTTATTAATGGATTGTGTTATTTGATGTGTTAACTCATTTTATACATTGTCACTATATACTTGCATCGTTTGTTTCTTGAGAACTTCTTGCAGGTGTAAAGATTTGGGTCAAATTTCTCAATGGTGGAATGACATCAAACGATTGGATCGAGGTAGGCTTATTCCTCGTATTTCACATTAGTTTATATAGCACATGTTGGAATTGAGTTGATTTCTGCAGTCATACCTATCTGTTGTGGTTTACCCTTGGCCATAGAGAGTTTTTCCCTTATAACAATCGATCCATAGCTGTGATCGATTTATGAAAAGCAGGTCAGATGGTTGTTAAAATGATGTGTGGTTATGAAAATTCATGTTATAGACTAGGTTACTTAAAACAAGGGTTATGTAATATTAAATGAACATACATGTTGTTTATGAAGAGTTGTTTTGAAAAATTTAAAGGCTTATAAATATGCTGAGATGTGAATTAGAAAGTGCGTCTGTCAATGTCTTATTGAAGATCAAGAATAGAAGGAGACAGAGCAGAAGTTATACAATCCAATGTTTAATATAGAATACCATTATTGGACTGCATATCCTATTTCTAGATTGATGAACATAGGGTGGCAGGGAGGTGCAAGGGCAGGTTGGAGCCTACAGGGGAGTATGTGCTTCCTTGTCAGTTGTAGCTGACTAAATAGGGGGATGTAACCTCCTACCAGTTGGAGCTGGTGAACAAGGGTGTGGGTGCATTTTGATTAGTGGGTGTTGATCTAAAGAGGAAGAACATCTTCCTTCTATTGTAACTTGTAAAACATAATTTTGCAGTTAATAGAAGAGTGTTTGTGGTTTTCCCAATTGGGTTCCACGATAAAATATTGTGTTCAATTTTTTTTTGCATTAACAAAAGTAAAAATATGATCAAATTATTGTGTCACTGATTCATCCCCCCCTCTCAGTGACAGGATCTGATCCTTCACCATTCAATAGAGTTGATTTTTACCTTGGAGTGTTGTTGTCCAAAATTGTAAGAACTTTGTTCTTTCTACAACTTTTGATAATAAAAT
Source organism: Picea mariana (assembly GCA_032191745.1). NCBI lineage: Eukaryota > Viridiplantae > Streptophyta > Pinopsida > Pinales > Pinaceae > Picea > Picea mariana. The sequence continues at coordinate 206,535 of JASDQU010100113.1, forward strand.
TATGATTTCATTGGTGACTAATATAGGTTTTTTATGTGTGGAACTTCTATTTTCTTAGAATTTCATGTTTTATTGATTTCATTCTTGATAGGATTTGAGTGAATAAGCATTGGATGATCTTTTGATCTATTCAATTTCTATCTTTTATTGTTCTTAGTTTCAATCTTCAAATTTATAAAATAATTCTTTTATCCTTTTAGTTGCATTGGGTTGCATGCTCAGATTCATACTATTTTTTTGCATTGGTTTTGTGCCATGTTCAATCCAAAAACAAAAATTACAACTTGATATAAATTATGTTTTGTTATTTTCTTGGTGATTTTTACAAAGCATAATTGCATTAGGTTTGTCCTCTCAGTAATAGAAAAAGATTGCATCATTCTCCATGCATTTTTCTATCCTAAATCATCTAACTAGTTGTATTTTGCATTTTGTGCACATATTTGTTTAGGGCAACAAGTTGTGATTTTATTTTTAATTTAATTGGTTGTTTGTTGCATCATTGTTGGAATACTAAACTCATCTAGGGATTCCCCATATGGTTAAAATTCACTAACCAAAATTGAAGGAAAGCGTACATGGTAACAATATATTTTTTCTAATTATCTTTGAATGAAATGATTTCAAGTGATCACATTTTTGCACCATCGTTGGGTAGTGAGCTAGGCTCCTTGGTACTATGACTTTGGTAAGTATTTTTTTAATTGTAGATCTTCATATTCAGTTGGTGAATTTGTTGAGATCAAGAACACCAAAAACATTAGCTAGGTTTGATCCAAATAACAATGTCCATACATTCTTAGACAATCCTAAAGATCTCTTATGACAAGCTAGAATCCAAGCATCTCCTTTAAGGACAAGTAATAGCGTGGTAAGTTGTTCTTTTGATGTCATTATTCATTTTCTTTCAATAACTCATTTTTTAAATCCATTAGTTTCAATTTCAATATTTAGACAAATGGCCCCTATTAATTGTGCCACTGTCATGGGATATCCTAATTCCATGCAAGATGGGAGTTGGAGAAAAAAATCATAAGTTTCGAGGTAATATGAAATTTATTTTGAAAATCATCATGAAAGGTTTAGGATGATTTCAAGGTCAGTCGTGAGGATGTTAATATGAGAATATTTGTTCAATCCCCTGAGGACAAGGCATGAACATGGTGTTGATGTTTGGGAAGCATTGGGAAGACATTCTCCTAGATTAATAAGTAGTTATATAATATATATATATATATATATATATATATATATATATATATATATATATA
>JASDQU010100113.1:267060-281767 GCA_032191745.1 Picea mariana
CTAGGCATTCAACACTGGACCACGACATATAGCCATAGAGTAAGAGTGAGAAGGAATAATGATTTTAGGACCCAGTGAAAACCTAAGTGCTCTTTTTCACAGAGATTTAACTGGCATTTCTCGAAAAAATAGAACGAGTAGTCAGAGTGCTGCGACTTTCAGGAAGGCCTAGACATGGATGAACAAATAGTCTAAATGGCTTCAGTACATGAACTAATCTTGAAGCATATTAATCTTTAATGATAAGGGGAGAACGTACTTAAACTCAGAAAATAACTACAGAATGAAATGACCATCACCGTAATAAAATGTTGAAGACTCTACTATGTTGTTTAATAGTCTGTTGAAACTTACCAGGGAGACATACATGGTCAACTGGTTCACTGAGTAACGACCTCCAAAATGATAGTTTTCCCACTCTGAAGGATTAACACACACAACCAATGTCAAAATGAAAATACACAGGGCCAATGTCAAAATAGAGATACACGAGAAAGGATTGATAACCAGAAGCATGCGTGAGACTTTTTCGCAGGAAATACACAGAGCCAAAATCAAAATGGAATGGTAATATTTGGATAACCATTGGCTAGCCTCATTTTTGTTTAATGAGGGTCTGTACCTAAGCATCATAGTTAGGGCAAGGTGGAGAATTTTCAGTGGGGCACTTTAAAACACGCGATAGTGTCAAAGGAAATGAGTTCAGAACGCCTTAATTATCTTGGACATAAGCCATTACTCTATTATGATTTTACCCAAGAGAATCCGCCTCATATCCAAGGAATAATCATGATGGCAGACAATCCGAAATTACTTGTTTTAATCCTTACCGCTAGTTCTGGTTAGGGTTCCCTTGCAATCATCGAATCGATTAAAGAAAAAAAACCTTATGCAAGATTTGGTCTAGATAGGAACGACTGCTAGGCATAAGTGTTTAACAAGTATAACTAACGTTTAGAAATCACCTTACAGATTATAATGCTCGCATGGGAGAACTGTCACACTAATCGAATTCCATTTATTTAGTATCTGTCTCTATTTCCGAGGAAATCTTTTTATCACCTCAGGATTTAAAGTTGATCATACGTGGATACCCCATGGTATGCCTTACTTGTGTGACTAGGAGCATAAGTTATGGTGACATACCTATGAACATAAATAGTTTGGTGAGTTCAGAGGTTTTGACTATATTATGGTAGCATATACATATACATATACATATATAAATAGTTTTGTGGAGGCCAGTAGTATAGTTTATATGAAGGATAAATATGAACTACTATACAATTGCAAATAGATCCTTGTTGTGAATTCAAAGATATCTACCCCCTTGTGGCTGTGTTTAGGTAAAGTCCTTTAATTCACCTTACTAAGTAGAAAGAAAGGTTTGATATGGATCTTAACGAAGTAATGAAGTTAATGTCCTTAAGAGGAAAGAAGGGGAATTTTTTTTTTTTTTTTTGACAATTTTAGGGAAACATTACATATGGTATCAACGCCAAGGTTACAACACTTGGAGCTTGAACAGAAAATCTGATTTACTTAGCATATAATTCTGTGTGTGTAAAACTAATAAAACTTTATTGTTTCAAACAAAAAATCCTTTTCTATTTTGTGTTAATCATGGCCACACAGGATGACGTAGAAATCAGAATTGATGGTAGTCTTGAACAAAGACTTCCTGAAAATGAAAGACATAATTGTGACAAAAGCTCACCTACTGAAGTTCTGGAAACAATGAGGAATCTCATTGTTGAGTTGCAGGTTTTCAAAGCCAACAATGAGAAACTGAAGAAAGTAGAATAGGAGAAACAAGAAATAAATGAAGTCCTACTACGCAGTATAGTGACAAAGAAAATCCCAAAGGACGATAACAATAAAGAAGAGGTCAACAAAAGGGCCTCCAAGAACTTTAGGCCTGAAGAAGAAAAAGGAGACATTTCCTTTGAAGGTACACCTTCAGCCGAGGAAAAAACAAAAACAGACAGAAAGAGAAAACAAGTAGACCACCTTGAAGGAGAATTTAAGAAAATTAAACTAGCTACCTTTGATGGAGAATCCAGAACAGGGGAGGAAGCTGAAGCATGGTTATTAGACATAAAAAAATATTTCCACATATACAACTATTCCACCAATATGAAAGTCATAATGGCCATTTACAATCTGAAAGGAAAAGCCAACATCTGGTGGCGAGATTTGAAATTGGCTAAGGGATTAAAAGAGAAACAGATGGAATGGTCCAACTTCAAGAAATATTTCAAGAAACAATACCTATCTGAAAGCTACTATGAAAGGAAAACAAAAGAATTTTATGAGTTACGACTTGGTCAGATGACAATGGAGGATCTTATAAACAAATTCCTGGAATTACTAAGGTTCGTACCTTATATCCGGGAGGACAAGGTAAAAATATAGTGGTTCCTAAGTTGTTTACCATAGTCCGACAGGGACATAATTGAGTTTGACAACCCCAGGTCCTTGAGTGAAGTATTCAGGAAAGAACGAATGTGCTATGACCAGTACAAACAACGAGCAGAGTTTCCCAAAGATTTGAAGGATAAGAAACAAGACCGAATGAACCAGTGAAAGAAGGGATACCATCGAGCTCCTTATCGGAATGTAACAAAAAGATTTCCTAGAAAAGACTTTCACTCCAATTATCCGAGTACACAAGGCAGTGGTAAACCAATAAATCTAGGAACAAAGAAGTTTGGGGACAATCCCCATGAACCATTGAAGTGTTGGGAATGTGGAGAACCTCATCTAAGGAGGAATTGTTCATGTATAAATACAACAAACAGAGCTGTCGTTCATAATTTGCAGGAAGCCTTGACGGTGGGTGATGTGGGAAGAAGTCTGGACCGAATAAATGCAACCATAGATGGTTGACAAGCTGACCACTAGTCATATTTGGTGGAAATCGAAGGTAAAATCAATAACACATGAATTTTTGTTTTAATTGATCATGGAGCTATGTTAAGTTATATCACTCCTGGTGTAGTAGATTCAAATAAACTTAAGAGGATGAAACACAAAAAATCATGGCTGGTACAATTATCAACAGGAACTAAAAGGAAAGTGGTTGACTTTATTTCTGATTTTGAGTTAAGTTTAGATGGTCAAAATATAAAAACAAATTTGAACATTCTACCACTAGGATCTTATGATGTGATTATTAGAATGGATTGATTGGAAAAGAACAAAGCAGTTCTATATTGCTATACAAAGACACTTAAGTATAAAGATGATTATAACACTACTAGAACAACCCAAGGTATACCAAAACCAGTATCAGTTAGACAAGTCACAACTATGCAATTTAAGAAATGCATGAGAAAGGGTTGTCAAGTTTACGCCATCCAAATAATGAATCTGTTAGAAAAAGAAGATAAGACCAACATGGAAGACTTTGTTGTCCTACCTGAATTCAAATACGTGTTTGTTGATGAGATACCTGAATTACCTCCTAGAAGGGAAATAGACTTCTCCATAGACCTGCTACCTAGTTCAGCCCCTATCTCTAAAGCACCTTACCGAATGAGTTTACCATAATTGACATAATTAAAAATACAACTGTAGGAATTATTGGACAAAGAGTATGTCAGACCGAGTGTTTCACCATGGGGAGCACTAGTCCTCTTTGTGAAAAAGAAAGACGGTACTCTAAGACTATGTATCGATTATAGACAATTGAACAAAATGACTACTAAGAACAAGTACCCCTTACCTAGGATAAATGATCTGTTCGATCAAGTAGGTGGGGCCAAGATATTTTCAAAGTTGGATTTACGATCCGGTTATCATCAAGTTAGAAAAAAAGATGAGGACATAAGTAAAACAACTTTTCGAACAAGATATGGACACTATGAATTCGTAGTCATACCTTTCAGACTCACTAACGCACCAGCCACATTTATGTGTCTAATGAACAGTATTTTCAGTCAGTACTTGGACAAGTTCGTACTGGTATTTATCGACGATATTCTGGTCTATTCTAAAACAGAAGAAGAACATGAAGAACACTTCAGAATAGTTCTGCAAACTTTGAGGAAACACAAACTGTACGCCAAATTTGATAAGTTTGATTTTAATCAAAAGAAAATACAATACCTAGGTCATGTAATTTCTGTAGAAGGCATTGCAGTCAACCCTGAGAAAATAAGAGCCATTATGGAATGACTGGTACCTAAGGATGTAGTGGATATTCGGTCATTCATGGGAATCACCAGATATTACCACAAATTTATAGAAGAGTTTTCCAAAATAGCTTACCCCATCACATCATTACAAAATAAAGGGACCAAGTTTAACTGGTCACAGAAGTGTCAAGATAGTTTTAATAAGCTGAAGGAATTATTAACAACCACACCCGTATTAAAGGTAGCCGACCCAGATAAAGACTTCAACATCTGTGTTGATGCGAGAAAAGAAGGACTAGACAGTGTCCTAACTCAAGAAGGACATGTTATTTGTTATGAATCCCAGAAATTAAAAGAACATGAGCAAAACTACGTCACTCATGACTTAGAATTGGCAGCAATAATACACGCCTTAAAAATGTGGCGACACTACATCATGGGCAGAAAGTTTCTATTATTGACGGATAATAGCGGAGTGAAATATCTGTTTAACTAGCCAAATCTTAATGTAAGGAAAGCAAGGTGGCTATCCTTCTTGAGCGAATTTGATTTTGAGGTAATACATATCAAGGGTAAGGAAAACAAGGTAGCAGATGCTTTAAGTAGAAGAGTCCACGGGTTATTTGAGATAAATGTCAACAGGGCAGAAGGTGATCTGGAACAGTGAATAAGGACGACAGGTACTAACGATGAAAATTACACTAAGTTAGTGGAAGAATTACAAAACACTACAACAAACTCAGATAAACCAGATCTGAGCATCGACAAAAATGGCCTATTATGATTCAAGAACAGACTTTACATACCAGATTCGACAGAGTTAAAGATAATAGTTTTGGAGGATGTGCATAAGAAGTCGTATTTTGGTCATCCAGGATACCAGAAAACAATAACAGGACTTATGAAACTATTTTATTGGCCTAATATGAAAGGCGAAACAAAAGAGTACTTGGCTAGGTGCCAAGATTGTCAGCAATTAAAGGCCGAACACCAACATCCAGCTGGCCTATTACAACCATTACTAGTACCAGAATGGAAATGGGAGATCATATCGCTGGACTTTATTACAGGTTTGCCTAAAACTCAGAAACATAATGACTCTACTATGGTTGTAATCTATAAACTCATTAAGTCTGCACACTTTATTCCTGTAAAATCTACTCTTAAAGCTATCAATATTGCTGAAATATTTATGAAAGAAATTTTTAGACTGCATGGTATTCCTAAAATGGTGATTTCGGATAGAGACATAAAATTTACATCTTCTTTTTGGAAAGAATTATTTGCAGGGATAAATACTAATCTGAATTTTAGCACGAGTTATCATCCACAAACGGATGGACAGATTGAATGAACAAATCAAATCGTAGAAGATATGCTCCGCATGTACATAAGAACAAACCAAGCAAGTGGGAAGATTACCTACACCTGGTAGAATTTGCATATAACAATGGCTACCAAACTTTGGCTAAGTTAAGCCCCTTCGAGGTACTGTATGACAGAAGGTGTACGACTCCAATTAGCTGGGACAACCCGATTGACAGAATTATGGTTGGACCAGAGATGCTCCAAGAAATAGAAAGTACGGTAAGACAGGTACAACAGAACTTGAAAGAGGCACAAGACAGACATAAAAGTTATGCGGACCAGAAAAGAAGACACTTGAAGTTTTAAGTGGGAGATCATGCTTATTTGAAGGTCAAAGCCCAGAAAAGTTCGCTGAAGTTAGGAAATTGTGCCAAGCTGGCACCCAGGTTTTATGGGCCCTTCGAGATACTAGCTCGAATTGGACCCGTAGCATACCAACTTGCACTTCCAGCTAATCTAAAAATTCATAACATATTTTGTGTTTCTTTATTGAAAAAGTATGTTCATGACCCTACTCACATGATCAATTGGAACTTGGTGCAGGTGGAACCAGAAGGTGAGTTCCAGGTGGAACCCCTGCGCATTCTGGACTGGAGAGAAATAACACTTTAGAACAGAGTTTTCGCTCAGGTAAAGGTGTGGTTGATACTAAGAGGGGGGTGAATCAGTATCAAGTATAATTTAAAACCTTTTTCAACTTATACTTAAACCATTCAATTATATCCAATGAGAAATGAGCAATAGTATAAGAGTTACACCAATACACCACAATACACCATGCACAATATATGAGAAATAATCAATAGTTATTGTTCAAGGGAAGTAATGACTTCCAAAGTGATCAGAATCTAGACCAGGGGTCATAATTTTGCTCAAAAATCAAAGTTCTCGGAATTGCCTCAAAACGAATGGATGCGTAGCCCTCGTCGTCATGAACTCAACACAACTCAAATGGGTTCAAACAGATGTCGGATGAGTGAGATATCGCGTTCCGTTAAAATCGTCAAACAGGCAAAAAAAAATGTGCTGACTGTACAGTCCATACATTCCATACGGATGCTAACATGGTAGGGCCGTACGACACATGGCATGGCTGAGTTGGCAGGGCTGTACGACATGTGGCAGGTGTTGGTTGGCAGTTGGACGATGAATCGTTTCTTGACACGTGTCTTGTTTGTGGCGAATGGAATGGTGACACGTGGCCCAATCAATGGTGGCCACGTGCCACCTAGACAGTGGTATAAAACTTTGGTAGTCGACAGGACTCAACCTCGCGACCTCCAGGGCAAGGGGAAGATTTTTGGGAAGGGCCACCCAACCGACACGCCCACCTATGGTTCTTAATATACATATAGGATTTAATTTATTTAAGTTTCAAATGTTTTGAAATGGGGCGCGGTTCAGGCTGGGGCTAAGCCCCGACCCCCGGTCATATATATATTCATGTAACCACCGACGCACGCGCGCTCCAACCATGTTACCATATGTTTTAAAACTTGACCCCTTTTTGTATATGCGCGTGGTCATATGGTGACCCATATGCCCACGGACTTGGTGGTTAGGGGCTAGGCGTGCCCTAACCGTCCTATAGTTCGCATGGTTTTGCAGTTGCACCTGGTGCTAGGTTTTAGCATGATATTGAGTGCATGATCTAGGTTGGATGCACAGAGGTGCATTTTGGCGAACCAGAGATAACAAGCTTGAAGGAGGAAAATGGCAGGAGGCCTAACTTCTTCATTTTTTTGGCCAAATGAGGTGCCGAAAAAGCCCAGCTAGGGGTTTTTGGACGTTTTGAATCCATTGGCACAGTTTTCAAAGGCATTTGAAGACTTCTTTTACAGGTTTTTCACCATTGAAGTTGCAAAGAGCTCCAAGGAACTTAGGGTCCCCATTGATGGAGGCCATGCTCAGATGAGCCCAAGTCTATTTTCTGTGACTGAATAGTCATTTTTGGCTAATTGTTATGCTCTGAACACATTGGGATAGGTTTTAGATCCATTTGAGTACTTTTACAGGTGTTTTTTCCACAAGGAAGCTCAGGGAAGCTCAAGGCCACATGTAGAAGAGGTCATGCCCGGATGAGCCAAGATCTGTTTTCAGAGTTCTATTAGTCATTTTTGGGGTTTTAATGTATTCTGAACCCAATGGAATAGTTAGTAAATCCATTATAGTTGAGAAGAATCTTGTAAAAGAATCTTTGACAAACTAATCCCAAAGAGCCAAGTTCATTGAAGGAGGCTCAAGGAGATGTAGCCCAATTGGGGGTGAACTCCTTTATCATGTTGTTCTTATTGTGAGTGTTTGCTGGTTATTATTTGCTGCAAGTTATTTTTGCTGTTGTATTTATGAAAAAAACATATTTAATATTACAAAGACCTCACACATAAACATTTAAAAGAAGATGCATAAACTTGACACATAATTTATCTTGCATAACTAAGACATTGAGCAAGGTCCTGAAAAGTTTATTTTAATGGAGTAGAGGCTGCTTGCATAGCAAAACAAGTCAGACCCCTATTTGCAGATTAGGTGGTATCAGAGCACAGTTTTTCTCATGTGATTTCCATTGATAGCTAGAGTTTTAGTTGTTGGTATTTGTGCAAGTTTTGTGTTGAAGTTTGATATCTTGCAAGGATGGAGAAAGCTTTAAACATTGATAGTTCTCATACATCTTCATTATCCAAGTTCTTTGACAAAGAGATGTTGAAGGAGTTTGTAACCATGAGAGATATGGTACAAGAGTTGTGGGAAGATAGAGAAGAGAGCATTGCCCTTCAAGAGAAGTTGATGGCCATGAAGGAGGAGAAAGACCAGCTTCTTGAAAAGTTGCATGAGATGGAGACTCAACTCCACGAGGCAAAGGAAACCCTTACCAAGTACATGCATGAACATGAGGTATGTAATGTTAGTTTATCTTCAAATTCCTCTCAAGATGAATGCTTTGGTGTTTTTGAAAATCACACAAGAGGAATAGGGTCCAAGTTATTGTTAAAAATGGGCTATGAAGGTAAATGATTAGGCAAGCATGCACACGGCATTGTTCAGCCTATTGTTGTTGAGGAGAGACCCAAGTATTGTGGTCTTGGATATGAACAAAGAGATGGAGCATATTCCAAAGTTGAGGAGACAAGGGAAAAAGTTCCAAGAACAAATTTTGTTTCAAGTTCAAGAACTTTTGTTGCAAGTTCAATCCCTCAAGCATGCAAAGCTTGTGTTCAAGATGAATGCAAATGTGTGAAACAAGAGAGTTATGACAGCCATGCGGACAAGAACATTGTTGTTGGTCTTCAAAGTAGAGCTTGTAACTCTTCAAATTCACCTCCTCAAAGAGGCGATAAAGGTGAATGTTCAAGGTATCTTTCTGCCTATCATTCAGTTGCTTTTGATTATGTTAAGCATGATAAATTTGCATGTAAAAATGGAAGAAAAAGTCCATGTACATATTGTGGTTTATATAACCATCATGCTTCAAAATGTTGGAAAAGATTGACCACTTTCAAGAAACTTTACAAGCAAAGACAACTTGAAAAGAGGATGCAAAAGATTTGCACTCATTGCCATAAGAGGGGTCATCTCATTGACCAATGTTGGACATTGCATCCAACCACTCATCCACAGCACAAGAAGCAGATGGATAAAGAGATTGGCAAAAATGGAAGAGGAGATTCCATCATTGATGTGAGTCAAGATGATTCATAAGAAGACGATTTTCAGCAGAAGAATTCACCATTGAGTTGGCTTGGTAAGAAATGGTTGAATTTCTCGAGCAAGGCTTGCATTTTTCTGTTGTAGATGCACATTTCAGCCTTATGTATGCATTTATGTTGAGAGTATGACAAGTACAATTTGTATGATGCAAGTTGCATGTGAATGCAATTCGTTTGAAGGCATTCTTGTTTGTTGCACAACTTCGCCAGGAGGATGTAAAAGAGGGGTATGATGCTCACTTGTTACAGCCATATATCTTTTTCATATTCATCTCTTATGTACCCACATGTTTTGGGTTTATGTACTTATGTTTGTACTTGAAGGAGAGTTGAAGAGTTATGCACATGCATGTGTTTTTGTGTATGTGTAAACAGTGAACCTGGTGATAGTTCATCATGAATGACTCATGATTGTAACATGATTGTGTATCATGAATGCCGACTTGTCATTGGGAAGGTCGATATGTTTCAAATGAGTCTCGACTTGTGTCGATGTTGTCTTGATGACTATGTTGTGTCGATCATGTTTTTCGACTTATGTTTAGTCGATGGTGTTTGTTGGCTTGTAAGTCGATTTTGAGTATACCAAGATGCAGGAAAACACCATGTGCTTTGATGAAGTACAAGATGTGACCATTTTCTTGAAGAGAAAAAGACTTTGTTGGCATCATTTTCAGTCTTGTATAAATTTGTTTTCAAGATTGATGGTTTTCTTGGTTTGTGATAACATGTCGCAGGAAAGTTTTTGCATCCATTGGAGAGCGGATTGTGTTGATGTCCAAGATTTCACAAGAGGGACTTGATTCTCAGTGGGAAGTCTGGTAGTATTCCAAGAACAAAGAGAACAGTGGGTCAGCAGCAGTCAGAGAACAGTGGTTGAGGGACATAGCCAGTTGCAGTGCAAGGCATGTCAAGGTATCCAGGTGATTGTCAAAAAGACTTTTCAAGTAGAATCAGTTGATAGAACTTGGAAGAAGAAGAGTATTGAAGCTTAGATAGATAATCATAATATTTTGTGGGTCCAAAAGTCTTTTAGTGGGAAGGCGTGATCAGAATCTGGACCAGGGGTCAAAATTTTGCTCAAAAACCAAAGTTCTCAGAATTGCCTCAAAACGAACAGATGTGTAGCCCTCGTCGTCACGAACCCAACGCAACTTGAATGGGTTCAAACGGATTTCAGATGAGTGAGATATCGCGTTCTGTTCAAATTGTCAAACAGGTAAAAACAAATGTGCTGACTGTACAGTCTGTACGGATGATGACGTGGCAGGGCCGTATGACACATGGCAGTGTTGAGTTGGCAGGGCCGTACGACACATGGTAGGTGTTGGTTGGTAGTTGGATGATGGATCATTTCTTGACACGTGGCTTGTTTGTGGCAAATGGAATGGCAACATGTGGCCCAATCAATGGCCGCCACGTGTCACCTGGACAGTGATATAAAACTTTGGTAGTCCGCAGCACTCGACCCCGTGACCTATAGGGAAAGGGGAAGAGATTTGGGAAGGGCCACCCAACCGGCGCGCCCACCTATGGTTCTTAATATACATATGGGATTTAATTTATTTAAGTTTCAAATGTTTTGAAATGGGGTGCGGTCCAGGCCGGGGCTAAACTCAGGCCCCCGGTCATATATATATTCACGTAACCACCGGTGCACGCACGCTCCGACCCCGTTACCATATGTTTTAAAACTTGACCCCTTTTTGTATATGTGTGTGGTCACCTGGTGACCCATATGCCCACGGACTTGGTGGTTAGGGGCTAGGTGCACCCTAACCGTCCTACAGTTTGCACAATTTTGCGGTTGCACCCGGTGCTAGGTTTTAGCATGAGATTGAGCACGTGAGCTAGGTTGGATGCACAGAGGTGTGTTTTGGTGAACCAGAGACAACAAGCTTGAAGGAGGAAAATGGCAGGAGGCCTAACTTCTTCATTTTTTTGGCCAAATGAGGTGCCAAAAAAACCCAGTTAGGGGTTTTTGGATGTTCTGAATCCATTGGCACAGTTTTCAAAGGCATTTGAAGACTTCTTTTGCAGGTTTTTCACCATTGAATTTGCAAAGAACTCCAGGGAGTTTAGGGCCCCCATTGATGGAGGCCATGCTCAGATGAGCCCAAGTCTGTTTTATGTGACTGAATAGTCATTTTTGGCTAATTGTTATTCTCTGAACACATTGGGCTAGGTTTTAGATCCATTTGAGGACTTTTACAGGTGTTTTTTCCACAAGGAAGCTCAGGGAAGCTCAAGGCCACATGTAGAAGAGGTCATGCCCGTATGAGCCAAGATCCGTTTTCAGAGTTCTATTAGTCATTTTTGGGGTTTTTATGTATTCTGAACCCAATGGAACAGTCAGTAAATCCACTGGAGTTGAGCAGAAGCTTGTAAACGAATATTTGAAAAATGAATCCCAAAGAGCCAAGTCCATTAAAGGAGGCTCAAGGAGATGTAGCCCAGTTGGGGGTGAACTCCTTTATCATGTTGTTCTTATTGTGAGTGTTTGTTGGTTATTATTTGCTGCAAGTTATTTTTGCTGTTGTATTTATGAAAACAACATATTTAATCTTACAAAGACCTCACACATAAACATTTAAAAGAAGATGCATAAACTTGACACATAATTTATCTTTCATAACTAAGACATTGAGCAAGGTCCTGAAAAGTTTATTTTAATGGAGTAGAGGGTGCTTGCATAGAAAAACAAGTCAGCCCCCTATTTGCAGATCACAAAGGTAGCTACAACTTCCAAATGTAAAAGGAGGGATAAACCTCCAAGAGGAAGATACAATCCTCCAATATCAAGAGAGATTTGAACTCTCCATCCTTGCCCCTTCCTTCCACCCAAGAATATATGAGAGATAATAAAACTTTACAATAAATCATCACCATCAACCAATCATCACATAGAACCTGATAATGCTTCCCGAGACTTCTTCAATTTCTTCAATTCTTCAATTCTTGGAGTACTTTGATCTGGTAGATAATATTACTCAATGTATTCTTTGAAACTCCTCCAAGTTTCACTCCTTGAATCCTCCCCAAAAAGAAGTTATAGAGAGAATGGTAGACCTTGTTCAATTATGGTTTATTTAGGAGACCGAACTTGTACATAATGCCTTGCGCTCAATATTTAACATCAGATTCTGAAACTTGCACACAAGAGACTAAAGTCCATACTATTTCCAATGAAATTTGTCCCACATCATTTGGATTCTTTATGAATAATTTATGACTATTTTACCCGGAACACCTGTTTATTGACTAGCTTCAAGACTGGTCACAAACCCTATCTTCCACATAGTGTATCTCCATAATTATAGTGAATCAAGAGCTGAAATTTTTACCACAGGTACCTTGATATGGATTCTCAATACCATATCAATTTCATCATTTGAATCGTTCGAGAAATTGTTTTATAGCAAAAGTGGTAAGATGACCTGAAAATAACATACCTTAGAACACATCACTAAAAGACTTCATCCTCCCTTGAAATCCGACCTTCTTTACTTTTGATTTCCTCTGAAATTTGACTTGTGTGTCAAATGAATGTATAATGATATTAATTTATACCATCTATGTCACTTCCTTTTAACATTAAGGTCGACTTGGCACTTTCTTATTTTGTAATGCTTTTCTTTAACTATCTTCAAGGCCTACATGTACTTCCTTCTTCAATTCACTTTGTCATCTTCAAAAATTCATTTCTCCTCAACCATGAGGATCCACGTGACCTGCCACATACCATAGGAAACAACATGATGTATACTATCCATCCATGGGTGTTGTATATGCATGTGCATTTTTCTTCATGTCCAAATACCTTCATCAATCTTGCAGTCCAAAACCCATGACTAGGGTTGACATCAATGACAACAACCAATATTCCAACAATCTCCCCCTTTGTCATTGATGGCAACACTCATTCTCCCCCTATCATCATGATCCCAATTTCTCTCCCCCTTTGACATCAATGGAAAAGGGTAGGGCTTCTCCCCCTTATTTTAATGGCAAAAGGTAACTCTCTTCTTTGGGGCCGCTCCCCCTGAACATGTGGCACTCAATAATTCTTCATCCTTATTTTTGGTCTTTGGGACTTTTTATTCCTTGGAATCCTTTTCCGTGGCTTCTATCTTCTCTCTCTTCTTCATGTCTAGGATGTATATGTTGTTCGGTCTTCTTGTTGTAGTTGCAACTAATCTTCTTGAGTTATTTTCCCTGATTTTACATTTTTGGGAGTCAAACGTAAGAGTGTATCCTTGATCACACATTTTACTAACACTGAGTAGATTATGCTTCATGTCTTCAACCAATAGGACTTTTCTTGCTTTTACATTTTCACTTCCAAGCTTTATAGTTCCTTTTCCAAGTATTTTGGTAGATGAGTCATCTCCAAATGCAACATTTCCACCCTTTTTCTTCAAGCTGACAAATTTGCTTTGATCTCCGGTCATATGAGATGATCACCCACTGTCTATGAACCATTCATCTTCTTCTTTTAATTCTTTAGCGACCAATGATATTCGACAATTTTCATTGTGTGGAATTTCTTTCCTTTTCCATGTTGTAGTTGGCATGCAGAGTTTTGGCATACGATTATCTTCCTTGATCTCTCTATAATCCCATGCTTTGTGACCAAGATTATTGCACTTGTAACATACAATATTTTGATCCATTAATGGGTCAAATTTATTATAATTTCTGTTGACAGGTCTATGAACATTTCCATATCTACTATTTTCACCATTCATGTAGCTTGCATAGTTATTCCTTTCATTGATTCTACAATTGATTGCCTTGTGTCCAAAATTTCCACAAGTATAACAATGTCCAAGAAATAAATTTTGATATCTGGGCATAAGTGATGTTCTTTGTGGTGTGGTCCATCTGGGTTCACGATCTATTCTTTTGTAGTTTTCTTCATAATGATTGCTTTCATACCCGATGGGAGAGGATCTTCTTGATGTCTCATTCCTTCTGAATTCTAGTCTTCTATCTTGTTGTTCAACTTGTTCTGCAATGTTGGTTTCATCATTTTTAACTTCCTTTTCTTGTTTTGTTGTCTTCAAACTGTCATTGTATCCTAGTCCTGTCTTGTTGTTTGGAGATCTTTGACTGTTAAGGATCTCATCTAATTTTTCAATGTTTTTTTCAAACTTCTTCAACTTTTCTGTTGTCAACAGGAGCTCCCCTTTTGTGTGATCCAATTATGCTTTTAGTTTCTCATAATCTTCTAATTGTTTCTTCAAGCTATTAATGGTCTTTTCAAGATTGTAATTCTCTTCTTCACAACTACTCAATTCACCTTTTAGTATTATGTTTGTGTTTCCAAGGTTTCTATTTTCAGTTTCAACATACTTCAACTTTTCAAGATTCTCATCTTCTTGTTCACTCTCTGCATTGTCTTTGTATCCCCAAAAGGAATCAAGGTTGGTTTCTTCATCTGAATCTTCTTCACAAATGATTTCTTCTTCTTTAGAATTCTTGTGATCATCA
>JASDQU010100113.1:281867-330054 GCA_032191745.1 Picea mariana
AAACCTCCAAGAGGAAGATACAATCCTCCAATATCAAGAGAGAGTTGAACTCTCCATCCTTTCCCCTTCCTTCCACCCAAGAATATATGAGAGATAATAAAACTTTACATTAAATCATCACCATCAACCAATCATCACATAAAACCTGATAATGCTTCCTGAGACATCTTTAATTTCTACAATTCTTCAATTCTTGGAGTACTCTGATCCTATAGATAATATTACTCAATGTATTCTCTCAAACTCCTCCAAGTTTCACTCCTTGAATCCTCCCCAAAAAGAAGTTATAGAGAGAATGGTAGACCTTGTTCAATTCTGGTTTATTCAGGAGACCGAACTTGTACATAATTCCCCATGCTCAATATTTAACATCAGATTCCAAAACTCACACACAAGAAACTACAGTCCGTACTATTTCCAATTAAATTTGTCCCACATCATTTGGATTCTCTATGAATAAGTTATGACTATTTTACCCGGAACACCCGTTTATTGACTAGCTTCAAGATTGGTCACAAACCCTATCTTCCACAGAGTGTATCTCCATAATTATAGCGAATCAAGAGATGAAACTTTTACCATAGGTACCTTGATATGTCTTCTCAATACCATAGAAATTTCACCATCTGAATCGTTCTAGAAACAAATTTATAGAAAAAGTGGTAAGATGACCTGAAAATAACATACCTTAGAACACATCACCAAAAGACTTCATCCTCCCTTGAAATCTGGCCTTCTTTACTTCTGATTTACTCTGAAATTTGACTTGTGTGTCAAATGAATGTATAATGATATTTATTTATACCATTTTTGTCAATTCCTTTTAACATTAGGGCCGACCTGATACTTTCTTATTTTGTAATTATTTTCTTTAACTATCTTCAGGGCCTACATGTACTTCCTTCTTCAATTCACTGTCATCTTCAAAAATTCATTTCTCCTCAACCATGAGGATCCAAGTGACGTGCCACATACCATCGAAAACAACATGATGCATACTATCCATCCATGGGTGTTGTATATGCATGTGCATTGTCCTTCATGTCCAAATACCTTCATCAATCTTGCAGTCCAAAACCCATGACTAGGGTTGACATCAATGACAACAACCAATATTCCAACAGGTGCAATGGAAGAACTTTAGTCCTGAGGAGGCCACTTGGGAGTTTTGGGAGATTTCCAGAAATATCATCCAATCCTATTCCAAGAAAGGAACGAACACTGAGGATAGTGTTTTATTGAAGGGGGAAAGGATGTGACATCCCCAAAAATAAATTATTTTTGAATTCGAAAATTGTTAGGAAAATTATTCTGTCTTTGGTTAATTTGAATTTGGAAAATTTTTCCATTTATGGTAATTTCAAATTTGGCAAATTGTAATTAATTATTATGACTGTTGGGCAGAGATCTAATTTGACCCAACTAACTATTTGACTATGACACTTGTATGAAAACATAATATTTTATAATTATTGCAGGAGGACAAATGGGATAGCCATGTTAAATTCAACTGACCATGATTCCATGAGTGGGGAACATGTTGGAACTACCTGAGAGCTGATTATTACAAGTGGAAAATCAGGGATTTGGCCATTGGCAACCCCTGAAAATCAGGGATTTATAAATCTGCGAAAATTCCCAAGGGAGGGAAAAAAGACCTGGGCAAAAATATTGTTTTGATATATAACATATGTGAGGAGGCAGGACGCTGCCTAGTATGATGGGGAAAGAACTATTGATTACTTGTTGTTATGAACACTGATTGCTGAGTGTGAGTCAAGGAGAAGACTATTGATAGAGGAAGACATTGCTGAAGAGGAGATTCCAAGTTTTTTCTCATGGACTCATGGTCAGGCTAGGGGGTGAATCAGGCAAGTGATTTGGCTGCCTTGTTCTACGGTTTGGAGGAACGTGGTTGTTCCCTTTGTCTTCCCTGCAAACTAGTTTAGATATGTTAATCTACTCCTCTATTTGAATTATTATGTATCTGATGTATTGCATGTGTTAATTCTGAATTGAATTATTTTCCATCTCTGTTTAAATGATTAAATCGTTGATATGGTGCAGCTATTAGTTCTGAATTGCTATAACAACTGGGGAGATATGTTCGAGTGAACGGAGCATAAATATGGGAAGAACGCCCTTCAAATCCAATTCAGAATGACTCTTACGGTTGGATTTAATTCTGAACAAATGCTAGATCTTATCTTTTAATGGTTATGACAGAATTAAATAATTATGCATGGTTAATTTCTGGGAGCAATCACCTCTGTATAAACTAGAGTACTACTATATGAGAGTAACAGTAGGATAAATTACAGTGCATCAAAAATTCCTTTTCAGAACTTCCTTTGTGTCAACGCCTTTGGAAAACTAAGTTTAGATACAGGGCCTTGATATTTTCAACCGGTAAATTCTTAAGGTCATTTTTACTTATTCGAGACCTCCATTTCCACACAGGCCAGAATTAAAACTAGTACAAAAAAACTAGTATTCCATGAGATAATTATATCCATAATTAAAACAAAAATACAGGCCTAATTACTGTTGGCAATCTGCGTAGACGCCACGGAAGAAAAACTGAGATTGAATGTCTACAATAGAATGTATAAATATTTGATCTGTTCCTATATTATGTCCATGATAGACTATTCTGACAGACATGTAAATGCAATCATATAAAAGAAATGCTAGAATGGAGTCCAATAGATTTATTCTGAAATAGAGAAACTATAATTTTAATGCATTCGTAGATACAATGTGAGTTGAGTTTCTTTTTCCTATCCTTAGTCATAACAACAATTTTTTTTCTTTTCAATATAAATTGAATACAATAAAATAGGAGAGTACCCATGACTCTATGACCATAGTGAAATTCTGGTAATTATATTAGTGCTAGAACATATAGATTGAGCACATGCAAGTCGAAATGTCTTGAATGTAATAATTTTTTAACAGTATGTGGTACTCGAAAACCTAGAGACAAAACTCGCTGTGAGTTAGTACGTCATTCAGAGTACATACGAAAAGGACTATAGTTCATTATCAAAGAAAATTATTACATAGTTGTTCAAAACTCAAAAATCAAACATGGATCCCTTATAATACTGAAGGCGAAAACATAACTAATTGGAATGGAAAACTGGATGGAGCCACGACCTCCATTTCCTAGAATCTGTAGAGTTAAAGTTGAGAAGAGATGGGCTCGGAACCCGAATACCTTTTTCGCCAAGAATAGGGGTCGATATCTGGAACTTGCGCAGACGAAAGCTATGCAAAACATACTCTGAAATTATTAATAACATGTAAATGAAAGAAATGTAATGAAAATTTAATAGAATGGACAAATGTTGAACCAATAGTTTAATTTTTCTAGAGAGACACTCATCTTTTGATGCATAAGCTCAGATCCTTGCCTTGTCGCTTGATATCTGATAGACGGACGGGTTGAGGAAAGAGGGTGTAGTAAACCCCTGATGGGTACCTCTCATCAACAAGGCCCATCATTAGTGACTTATACCAATACTTTAAATGAAATGAAGGTAAATAAGAAACAAAGACAGTACAATAACCAATGAATTTAAACAAAGTAGATGACAGTATTAATTTTCCTTAATACATAAACATTATAAGTCGAGCTGTGCCAAAGACATGTTTTAAACCTATCCAGAATAGAATTCAAAGAAAGTAACGAGAAATCAAACAATCAATGTAAATAATTTCATAACCAGACCCTGAGGTATTGCCTTGCAGCTTACAGGATTACCAATACAAAGAAAACTACTGATCAACTTTCATCCAACGAAAGAAATTTAATTTTCAAATTTACCCAGAGATATCAACTCAAGGGTCACCCATTGTAAGGAAGCTCTCTATGGACTATACGAGAACACCTGAGACGGATTCTGCTGTTACACCCAAACAAGAATACTTAAACCTTTAAAGAAACTTTCCTGCAGAAAAACTAGTTAAAAGTCTGAGTAAGAGCACCGATGGAGAAACACACCCATCACAAAGGAAAAAATGAGAAGTAACATATAGGGTTACACACAGGTTGAAAAATAAATCTAACAAAACTACCTAAGCATTCAACACTGGACCACAACATATCCTCATAGAGTAGGAGTGTGAAGGGATAAGGATTTTAGGACCCAGTGAAAACCTAAGTGCCCTTTTTCCCAGAGATTTAACTGACATTTCTCGAAAAATAGAACGAGTAGTCAAAGTGTCGTGACTTTCGGGAAGGCTGAGACATGGATGAACAAATAGTCCAAATGGATTTAGTACAGGAACTAATCTCGAAGCATAGTAACCTTTAGCGATAAGGGGAGAACGTACTTAAAATCGAAAAAGAACTACATAATGAAATGACCATCACCGTAATAAACCGTCAAAGACTCTACTTTGTTGTTTAATAGTCTGTTGAAACTTTCCAGGGAGATAGACATGGTTGACTGGTTCGCTAAGTAACGACCTCCAGAACAATAGTTTTCCCACTCCGAAGGATTAACAAAGAGAGCCAAAGTCAAAATGAAAATACACAGGGCCAATGCCAAAATAGAGATACACGAGAAAGGATTGATAACCAGAAGCATCCGCAAGACTTTTTTCGCAGGAAATACACAGAGCCAAAATCAAAAGGGAATGGTAATATTTGGATAACCGTCAGCTAGTCTCATTTTTGTTTAATGAGGGTTTGTACCTAAGCATCGTAGTTAGGGCAAGGTGGCGAATTTTCAGTGGCGCACTTTAAAACACGTGATAGTGTCAAAGGAAATGCGTTCAGAATGCCTTAATTATCTTGGACAGAATACATTACTCCATTACGACCGTACCCAATAGAATCCGCCTCATATCCAAGGAATAATCATGATGGCAGATAGTCCAAAATTTCTTGTTTTAATCCTTACCGTCAGTTCTGGTTATGGTTCCCTTGTGATCATCGAATCGGTTAAAGAAAAGAAACCTTATGCCAGAGTTGGTCCAGATAGGAACAACTGCTAGGCATAAGCATTTAACAAGTACAAATAGCCTTTAGAAACTGCCTTACAGATCATAACACTCGCATGGGAGAACTGTCACACTAATCGAAATCCATTTATTTAGTATCTGTCTCTATTTCCAAGGAAATCATTTTATCACCTCAGGATTGAAAGATGATCATACATGGATACCCCATGGTATGACTTACTTGTGTGATCGAGAGCATAAGTTATGGTGACATACCTATGAACATAAATAGTTTGGTGAGTTCATAAGTTTTGACTATATTATGGTAGCATATACATATACATATATAAATATAAATAGTTTTGTGGAGGTCGGTAGTATAGTTTATATGAAGGATAAATATGACCTACTATACAATTGCAAATAGATTCCTTGTTGTGAATTCAAAGATATCCAGCCCCTTGTGGTTATGTTTAGGCAAAGTCCTTTAATTCACCTTACTAAGTATCAATAAAGGTTTGATATGGATCTTAACGAAGTAATGAAGTTAATGTCCTTAAGAGGAAAGAAGGGGATTTTTTTTTTTTTTTTTTGACAATTTTAGAGAAACATTACAATAAGAGTTTAGCTTATGGTATCCAAAAGGAAAGGATCTATCACTTATTTCCTACACAGATGCATATTGGGTAGGCTGCATTGATGACCTACGAAGAACTAGTGGAGCAACATTCTACTTGGGTGAGTATTTAGTATCTTGTCTAAGCAAGAAACAATCATCAATATCCTTATATATAGCCGAGGCATAGTATATTGCAACAACAACATGTTGTACACAGGTTCTATGGATGAAACAAAGTTTGACAGATATACAGGTTGAATGTGATGAGCCCATTCCAATCTATTGTGATAATACAAACGCCATCAGTATCTGAAAAAACCCGGTGATGCAATCCAAGATGAAGCACATTCCAATCAAGTATCAATTTCTATGGGAACAGGTTGTAGAGAAGAACATCGATACGTGGGAACAAAATAACAAGTGGCATAGATGTTTACAAAACCTCTTCCACGGGAATCCCTTGAGTATCTTTTCTAGGGACTAGGAGTAATTTCTACTCCAAAATGAATTCTTTTGAATGCTTAACTTATATGTCTTAGATGTACATGAGGAAGCACCATAAATAGGAGAAAGGGGGAGAGATTTATTATATGCAAAGGTAAATGATTGGAGAGAGATCATAGAGGCTTGTTTCCAAGGGGAGTGATTTCCACAAGGAAAGGATGAGTGATATGACTTCAGAGTGATACCCTTTGTCAAAGGGGGAGATGTTATTCATATGAAGGGAAAGAGAGTAATCAAAGGATTATAAACACAAAGAAAAATCAAAGGCACGTAGATAGGGGGAGCATCCCCAAGGAGAGTTCATTCAGGGGAGCAACCCCAAAGGGAGATACCCTTTGCCATTGATGTCAAAGGGGGAGAGATAGAAACATTGATAAAGAGTATAAGCATGAGTGTTATCATGACTAAGTGTTGGCATCAATGCCAAAGGGGGAGATTGTCAGACAATTGGCTTAGGTTGATGGATAGTTGGTATGGATTGTTGGTTTTCATTTATGTCAACTATTGGAGAGTGATATTTTAGATTGATGTCAACCCTTAATGATTGAAGTCAACCCTTGGAAAAAGTTCGATAGCAAATTCCAGTAGCACAAAGGTTTGGGTAATGGACCCAAGGTTGTTTCATGTATAATGGTATGAGTTTTAATATATTTGAAGATAAGACTATTCTAGATGGATAGTATATGTCATTCCATTTCTAGTGGTATGTGGAACGTCACATAACTCCTCACGGTTAGAGAGTTATGGCCATGAGAAATTGGAGAACCCAGGTTTGGGTAATGGACCCAATTTTGTTTAATGGATAATGGTATGAGTTTTGATATATTTGAAGGAAATAATATTCTATATGGATAGTACATGTCATTCTATTTCTGGTGGCATGTGGAATGCCACATAACTCCTCACGGTTTGAGAGTTATGGCCTTACGAAGTTAGAGGATCCTCATATGTTGGCTTGAAGCCCCAAAAGGTCAAAGAAGTCACAGAGCTTGCAAAGAAGAAATTATTATTTAAATAATAAAGTAAAGTGACAAAGTCAAGAAGGATTATTTAAATAATAAAGTGAAGTGACAAAATCAAAGAATATTATTTAAATTATAAAGTGAGGTGACAAAGTCAAGGAGGAATATTTAAATGATAAAGTAATGGAGAACTTTCTAATTATGGAAAGTGGTTAACCCTAAAAATGAGGAAAATAGGTTAAGTGACCTAGAAATAGGTTAAGTCACCTAGAAATGGGTTAAGTCACCTAGAATATGCTTCTAAGGAATATATTTGGAGAGAATAAATAAGAGGCAAGGCTCTCTCATTTTATATTACACTTGAGAATATTGAATATCTATAGGTGACTGAGGTAACCAAAGGATATCTAAGCCAAATTTCAGAGGGAAGGTGAAGAAAAGAAGGCCATAATTCAAGGGAGGATAATTTCTTTTGATGATTCTTTCTAAGGTATGTTATTCATAGGTCATCTCACCATTTTCACAATAAATTTTTTTCTAGAATGATTCAGACTGTGAAATTGATAGGCCATTGAGGAAACATATCCAAGTATCCATGGTAAACATTTCATCTTGTTATTCGTTGTATTTTTGGAGTTACACTTCGTGGAAAATAAGGTTTGTGGCTTGTCTTGAAACTAGTCTAAAACATGAGTTTCAGGTAAAAATGTCATAACTTCTTCATAACAGATCAAAATTCAGTAAGACCAAATGTGTTGGTTAGAGTACAATCAGTCGTATTGTGTGTAACATTTTTTGATTCATTTAACAAATATTCCATGCGGGGAACACTCTACAAGGTCGCTCTCTAGAATAAGCCAGAATTTAACAAGGTATGTCATTTTTGCTATAACTCCTTTTCTGAGAGGTTCCAAGTAGTGAAACCTAGAGGAATTGCATAAAACAAACTGAAGAACATTGTGTACTATTTTCAGATCTTTATTCATTACAGGTACATAGTTATGATTATTTCAAGTTAGGGTAGTTGACTAATCCCAAACTAGTCATGTGAGACTAAAGAAAAGTTTGATGAAAATGTTAGTCTCTTGTTGTTAAAGTTAAGGAAGGTTTACATGTATGTGATCATATACACCAAGTCTATTATAGAGTTACAAATCAGATTTGGATGATGAAAATGATGAGGGCTTTTGGTTGAGGTACATGTTGGGTACATGGTTGAGACAAGTAGTTGATGAGTTGGCACATACATGAGGTGTATAGTTGATGATGTTGGTACATCTTGATGAGTCATAGTTGATGGGTAGTTGATACATGATTGGTACATACTTGGTACATGGTTGGAGGCATTTGTTAGTAGTATTGTTGACACATGGTTTATGGATGATGTAGCATACTTGTATTGGTATACTATTAGAAACACATATTGATCTTGGTGATGATTATGGTGAGTAGATCTGATTTAGTTGATAAGATTGATGAGACAGGTTGTTGTGATAGGTTGTTTGGACAGGTTGTTGTGACATGTTATTTGTACAAGTTTGGTGCATGGTTGATGCACTTGTTCATGGTATAGGTTGGTGCATGGTTGATGCACTTGTTTATGGTACAGGTTGATTAGAGGTTGAGGTACAGGTTGATGCATGGTTCAGGTTATTGGTATAGGTTGTTTGGTGCAGGTTCATTGGTACAGGTTTAAAATAGTATATCTCATAGTGATATTGTGACAGTGGTTCCTTCATTCTACTTATATGTCAGGGTGGTTGGATGGGGCAAGGACAAGTGGTTGTAGCCACCTTTCGGTTGTAGCCGAAAAACATAGGGGGTTGTAGCCTCCTTCTATTTGTAGCCGGAGAATTGGGGAGTTGAAGCTTCCCTCAGGTTGTAGCCTAAGAATATAGGGGGTTGGAGCCTCCTTCCAGTTGCAACTGGAAAACAAAGGAAGTTGGTGCTTCCAATGAATGTAATTCTTCAAGACATATAAGAAAAATAATTTTATGGTTTTCTCCCGCTTTGGGTTTCCACGTAAAACATTGGTGTACTGTGTATGTTTATGATTGGTCATTTGTTCATTTCTTATTTACTCTACATTTATTGTATGATAATGCTACATTGATATAACACTTGGATTATATGGTTAAAAAGGATTAAAGTGCTCTATTACGTTCCTTTCCTTTGTTGAATATTGTGTCTTACTTTGATGAATGTTGTGATGGAAATATTGTTTTATGATAATGTATACTCCGTTGGTTTATAAATCTTATAACATAGTGTAAATATTTGATTTTTTTTAGACACATGGTCCTTCTTGGGTAGTCTTTTCATGTGAATATTTATTTCAAGAAATAAGCCTGGTCCTTTCTCAAGCATTTTTATTTTCTTGCATGTTATAATAAAGGAGTGAAACCTCTGTAAAAAATAAAGGGTATTTATGATCATGAGGTTGAATTAAATAACATAAGACGGTCTTTTAGATCAACACTAGTTAAGGGTGACAAAATTGTAGATGGGGAAAGGTATAAGGGTTTACAATTATGAGTATAACAACTGCATACTTTCCAGTTTTTAGACATTCAAAGGAAAATGAAATAGATAATGTGATGGATTGATTCTTAGATACCAATGAGAAAACACCTCACATAAAGAGTAAGAATTTGATATGCCTATGACTAATAGTGTGACTACACATAACCCATAAATTGTCAACTTTCTTATTGAAAGAAGAAATGATAATTAAGAAGCGATTGGTATCTAGATGATCACATGACACTCACAGTATTGATGATCCTTTGTAGAGTTAGCTTGGGCTAGAAAACTTGACCAAGTAAGATCCATATAAGATGGATATTTGGTAATATTTCTTGCATTATATATACAAGCTCGTGTGTACCATTTATTTATTCAAGTTAGTAAATTTGAATTTTGTTGATGAATCATGATAAGAGCACTCGTGATGTTTTTATTGCTGTACATGTGATATGTGTTGAGATAATTATCATATTCATGATGTTATGTTAATATGTGGTTCTATTTATTATGTTGATGTTATATATCTTTGATAAAGGTATGTTGAGCTTATAATACTATGATAGTATTCGTGATGTGATGGCATGTGGTAATTACATGTAGTTTTTATGATGAGATGTTTAATGATAACCTGCATGAGAATGAGCATGTGATGCCTTACTATTCATGATGTCATGATTATAGTGATGTTGTGTTCTCATGATGACATGCAAGAGTTAGCATGTGGATTGTTTTCTATGAGATATTGATATTTTGATTATAACTAGTGCATTGATTGTATGTTGTGAGGTGGTGATCGACATGAAATCCACCAGTGGGCCGAGAGGGCCAGTTTATTTCATGATATCGTGGGAGCCCATACCTGCAAAGAATAATATCTACAAAGTAACACCTTATGGGTTGGGAAAAAACTCAATCAACCAACCTATGCCAGTGGTTCTTTTTTCATGTATAACTCTCAATGGTAAATGGGATCATCCTAAGTAGGTCATAGTGTCTTATATTGGAGTTGTGATGCTAAATTATATAAGAAGGGTTGGAGTATTACTCGTTGGTGGAGTTGTGGAAGTTGAATTCGATGTTTAGGGCTAGTACATGGTATTTGTGGAGGGAGTTAGGTCATGCTTTCAAGATGCTTGGGGTACATGAGTACCAAGCTAGATCCCTGCTTGGGAAGATGAGGCCTTGAGCCTTGAGGCTCTAGATAGACTTGTAGGATTTAAGCCTAGATTTGAAAGCCGAGAATACAATCTAGAGAGTACTCACACTTCCCTGATGTTGTGATGTGTACTTTTGATGTTGCGGTCACTTGGGTGGCTTTATACTACTCCTGCAGAGGGCGTTGTGGAAAATACATGAGAAAATTAAAAACCTATAAGTAACATAATTAACTTTAACTTTGGAATGAAATTCCTTGAAGGGGTTTGCCCCGTATTATTAAATAAGTAATAATAATAATAACAATGATAAATAAATATTTAAATGGGATAAAAATAGAAAGAAAAATAAATAATAAATAAAGTAAAAGATTAAAATAAATAAATAAAAGAAATTACTTTATTCATAAAATAAAGGGGTAAAAATAAGAAAAGATAAAATAATGGAAAACTAAATTAAGAAAAGACCAAAAACAACATGACTAATTACTTAATGAAAAGTGTAACTTGTGCATGGAATTTCTTTCATGAATGGGTAAGAAGAATTCTATATAATGAAGGTGGAGAAGAAAGTTTGACATATTTTCCTTAGGCAATTTGAGGAAAATGGCTTGGAAGCTGACATAGGTAGTTGATTGAGAGCTCAGGGGTTCTCAATCATGATGACTAGGGGGCCGGTTGGGAGGATATTTGTTCCCCACACTCCGTTGCAACATGATGGATCAAAGATTGGAGTGCAACAGTTCAACATTCATAGTGTTGTAAGTGAGTTGATTTTCTCAACTCTTAGGTAAGTTTCTCACCACTCGCTTCTTCTTGTGAATTATGTAGTCAAAGATTAATGTATCTTTATGTTTTCAATTAATGGGTGCAAATTCCTATGTTTATTTATGTATTTATATTTATTAGAATTTGAGCGATTACATGAAGGGTATGAAGAAAACATGAAACTAGGCAACCTATGCTAAGGGAAACATGTTGGCAAACTAATAAACAAGATTTTTCTCACAACAACCTCTCTAACAATTGATTTTGAACTCACAATGCTCAATTATTACCTCATTGTGTGTAATTTCTCTATATGATGGCCCAAATGGTAGTGAATTGAATACTTATAGAAAATTTGGATCCAATCTTCCACCATCATTGCCAAATCACAATCAAACCCGGTCGTATTTTGCAAATCCTAAGAAATTAATGGTGATTGGGTAGTCCAACAATCAAAGTTGTGAATTAATGGCGACGAGGTGCAAACAATGGCTATCAATGGTTTGTTGAATTTCCTATCAGCAAGCAATTTCAACCTTGATTCTTTGGTAAAGTTTTGAGGTAGAGTAATCTGCATTAAAAACCTTTTACTCTTGTCAATGACCATTTCCTAAATGCCTTCTTCCTAAAGTTCCTCGTGTGATCAATTATATGGTTTCTCAAAATTTATGTGAATCAGAGTCATTGACCGAGTCTAAAACCTTTGGAAGATAAAGTTTTGGGAAAGGAGTATCAGGGTGAATAGGAAAGTCTAACATTATATTGGGTTGCAAGCTTCCAGAAGAATTGTTTGCATTCTAAGTGGACATTCCGATGGGACGAGCCCAATGGAGAATGTCTAACAGCTTCATGGGTTGCAGACTACAAGAAGAATCACAAGCAAAGTATGTGGCATTTTGATGGGGAAAGCTCGAAATTGAAGGCCCGATAACCTTGTGGATTTTGACTTTTGGAGATTAAATCTCGAAAGTCACCTTCTCGGAGGACGAATTCAATAGAGAGAGAGACCAATAGTATTGCAGGTCTCATCTAGGAGTAAAGTGGTCAAACGTTAAATAGTGTGGGTAGAGGAGGAATGTAGGTTGACACTCATATGAACCAATCCACATAGATGCCACGTGGTAGGATGACATCGTCATAAGTAAAAATTCCCAAGAAACTTAAAAGGGGCACAAATTCTTGCCCGAAGCTCATAATTGGGCATAAAGATAGTTTTTGTAAAGTCACAAAGAGAAGATTCGACCTATGAGCTTGGAATTAGATTTAGAGTAATGGATAAGAAGAGGAAATTTGAACATTCCACGGCCTAATAAATCTTATGGGGTTAGGTGTGTGCCAGAGTGGTATCAGAGAAAATTTCAAACTCTAGGCCTAAATGGGATAGAAGGCGACTAAGACTCGTATGCGAGAGCCGATACTAACCAATTGAAGAAACTTTTCTTGCAGTAAAAGGCACTTAGAAGACATAGTGTAATGAAGATAATGATAGTAGGATGGGTAGCTTGGAATGGAAAGAAATCTCATACATCAGAGATGAAGAATTTGATGGGAGGAGGCTTATGGAAACTCCTCCAGGCTTGGTAGAGCCAATGAGAGGTATGAACCGTGGTTAAAGCATCAACCATAACTATCTAAGGATATGCCACAGAGGCAGGTTCATGTAAGCCTAGTTTAAAAATTGAGCCTATAGGGTTCAAGGAAAAGCACAAAGGAAGAATGTATGGAACAAAGAGTATGACCTTGAGACTACATGGACTAAGAACAAAAAAATTGAACCTTAGTAATAGCCTCTAGGTGTTGTATGAGTTCTAGAGAATGAATGAACTTATTTAATAAGTTGTAATATTGCATATAGGTGTGGATTGAAAAATCCTCTTGCATTTATGATTAATTATTATACAAAGGTTAATACCCTTATGGACAATTCATTTTGAATAAGGAATTTATTGAGAGATGATATGGTCAGTCCACTTAGTATGGTGATGGAAGAGGCTTACTGTTGGATATCCATTTAAAAGAAAGTAAATGGATTATGTTACTAGAGGGGCTGTATGGGCCCAATAATTATGGAAGAGGTCACATGTTTGAGGAAATAAAGGTGAAAAGTATTTGCTAAGAAATTTTTGAACCGAATTGCAGGGCGTAGGCTACTACAATATGCATAAAAGTGCAGTTGAAGCTCAATGAAAGGGCATATTTAGGGTGTTGACTGGTGTAGGACATGGCCAAGAAAATGCGGCCATGATAATGAAGGGAAAACTCTCAAATTACTTCCTTATATTTAATTTTTTCTTAACTTTGAAAAAGGTTGTTGGATGCAGCTAATTTAGAGCATGGAAATATATAATGCATATGCACTCATAGGAAAAAGAGTGAAATGATAGGTGCATGTAAATATGATGCAAATGCATATGATAATGATGAAACATACATACAATATGTATATATACTTATTAATAAGTCTGCTAATATAAATTAATATGATGAATATTTATGATCCATGGTGATCAGGGAACCAGAAAAGGTTGACAACATGGCAAGAAGTGTCGAGGATGATACATACAGCCTTGAGAAGATAATGATATGGATTGTGAGGTGTTGATCTAGCACTTGGTAAAGGAGTGCTTGAACATCCCTAAGACACAAGTGGATCAGATAACATCCAATGCTGAATGAAAACCATACATGTATGGTTTATTATGCTCAAGTGATGAAAGGGAATCTAGGTAAGGATCCCCTTAGTAAAAGCTTGATGACTTAAAATAATTGAGGCATGAATGGTTAAGGAAAATAGGAATTGGTATTTTCTATACCTTATGTAATGCAGTGATTACTTATCAAAATTCCTGACAAATGGAATGCTTTTGTAGAAAATGGGCAAGAGTGATATCTTGTTGGTTGTTTTCATATCAACAAGGACAACATATTCATGAATATGTCTATGAGACATGTCATGAGGGTGAATGTAATCTCTCATTAAAAAGGATGATATTAATTTAAAACAAATATGTATGATCAACATGAAAATGTGAAAGTGGTGCACCTACATGCTAGTACTTATGTGTATGTATGCTTAAAGGCATGATTTGACTATATTATTGGAATTTTTGGTATGAATGCATGCATGAACCAGTTGATTGTGAAGCAAGAATAATAATTGCTATGTTTTGAGAAACATTATTGTCACCTAGTTGACCCTGTCTTAAAGGATTTGATTGTTTTGTTTGGATACTAGCTTGAAGAGGTCGTATGCCATTCTTTAGAAAGAGATAGTGTGAAATGTTGGAAGAACAAGTGAGAAAGAATGCTTTGTTGCTATGAAAGAAGGTAGAACACATACAATTTTGCCTTTTAAATTTGTATGTGAATGATTGTGAACAATCATAAGATATATTGAGTATTAAGTAAACATATGTGCATGTGTAAATTATGAAAGTGTGCTAATTGTAGACATGCACAAACTCTGTTGAAACTCATGGTTGAGTGTAGGAAATCATGTTATGAATGAGAGTCAATAAAATAGGTGCACATACTAAATGTGTGATTATGTGGTTTGAAAGACTAATGAGAATGCATGGTTATGATTTATTCTGAAATTGTAGGTAAGCAACTAGAATAATAAGAGTTGTTACTAACTCTTGGAAATGAGATCATTTTAGGTGTTGTTGGATATTGCAACAAGGAAGTTGCATGTTGAAGTAGTCCCACATGGATGGAATGTAGAAAGACTTCGTCAAGAGAACAAAGCTATTCAAACTAATGTCTATTGAGAAATAGGAAGCATGTTGCAGAGCCTATAAGTATAATAATCCTAGATTACATTTTAAAATATAATGCATGTGTAGAAGACATGCAAATAAAATGTCAACCGTTTTGATTTCTACATGGTTAATATGCATAATGCACATTGCTATAATTGAATGTATGATATAACCCTGATGTTTAGTATGTTGTTTGCATCCAAGGAATGAAGACTCTCTAAATGAGTAAATATCAAGAGGAACTTGATTGAAACCGCTTGAGGAAATGGAGCAGCCAAGTCCAGGAAAGGATAAAATGCAGAAGCAAAGATGGAGAAAAAAGAGGATTTGTTTTTCTTACTCAAGAAATTTCGTTGTTTAGTAGAGTTATATGCTTTTAAAGAAACAAATACAATTTGTGAAAATAAATGAATTGGTGTAGATGCCTGAATGAAGGTCATGGATTACAACCATGTTATACAAATAACAGAAAAGTCATGGAAATAGCTCGGCCATGCTGAGAATTCCAAATTGAGAAAAGGAAATTGGAAGGGAGAACCCCTTGAACCCTCTCTTGCTAATTTATTTGTATTTCTCTAGGACATAGAAAACTGATATATATGATCATGTCAAGCATGAGAATGGTGATGGTTGTAGGAATAGTTGAAATACTATTGTGTTTGCACTCACTAATACATTAAGAATAATGTAGTAGAGTGTAGAAAGATATGCTAAGGCATATATGATAATGGTTGATGATTTTAAAGGTGTTATGACACCCACATTTTGATTTGAATGACAACTAATATGACTATGATGATGATTGATGTGAGTAGGACAGATTGGAGTTGTTGAGGGAGACAACTGCCAATTGTGGATAACCTCATGCAGAGGTCAAAGACAAGAGGGTTGTTGTTGAAAAATGGATGAAGGGACCTTATGAGTTCCCACAAAGCACCAGGTGGTGAGGTAACATCAGAAAGGTTGTTGGCAACCAGGTAGGTATAAATTTTCATGCCAATGGAGCATGTAATCTGAAAGGAATTGGGTAAGAATTCCTTCAGACATGCCTTATATCTTTGATGATATGTATATGGTTATGATTGAATTCATGTATGTCATTAATACCTAGGTAGGGTATGATTCAAGAAAGAAACCCTGAATGGAAGAGGGAGGAACCTCTAGCAAGAAAGGATGGTTAAAAAAAAAATTAAAAAAATTTGTGTGTTAAACTTATGAAAAGATGTGTCATGACTGCATTGATTTACATGTTAATTATGAATGGTTGTGCTCATGAGTAGAACATATGCTAAAATCATTAGGTATATGGATGTTGTATCAAATAGGGCATGTGTAAGACTTCCCATTATGGAAGGAAGACCTTCCAGTACTCCAAAATAATTGTTGAAGTAGTAGAAGAGAGAATTTGGGTGGCCATGAATATTGGCACCTTGGCTACTGATAAAGAATGACTGCATGGATGCATTTAGATAAAAAAAAAATTAATTTCATGTTATGTTATGCTGATTTGAGGTCATGTTCAACTCGAGACTGGAGACATACCCCTATTGCGGCATCGAATGCCAATAAATCCAGCCATGGGGTGAGAGGTTGGTTGAGTTTCCAAATTAGCATGGGGGAATGCATGACATAGATATGTGACACTATGGAGTTAATGCAAGGATGCATTGTGTAAATGTGGCCATTTACATTGGCACATTGGTTTGAATGCATTATGAAAATATTGGTGTGATAGATAATACATGAGTGCGAAGTGATGATTTAATTCCCTTTCCTACGATTCATAGATAGAAGAGATGCAATTGTTAGTAT
Source organism: Picea mariana (assembly GCA_032191745.1). Lineage (NCBI taxonomy): Eukaryota > Viridiplantae > Streptophyta > Pinopsida > Pinales > Pinaceae > Picea > Picea mariana. Next base: position 298,924 of record JASDQU010100113.1, read on the forward strand.
GAACAATTTTATGATTAATTTGTAAGCCACTGTAAGTGTTCTATGAAGTATAGTGCGCATGGAAAACTAGCAATCTATTTGGTTGCATGAAGATTGAGAAATTATAGGGAAAATGGTCTTGGGTATAACAATGGTGTAAGTCCATGAGGAAGGCCTATGCTTGTTGTTGCAAGAGATACAGTGTTATGAGAAGAGAATATCATACTTGTGGGATTTCAGTTCCTATATGGAACATATTTAAAAATTAATAAGTGGAATTTGAAATATTTGGGAAAACAAATTTGAAAATTTTCTAATTGAAATTGTTATAATGATATCTCATGGATTACTGTATGTATGTGTGGTAGATGTGAGATGCCATATCTATACTGAAGAGATAGATGGTGACTATTGAGCTAGAAAGCACAGGAAAGAGGATATTGTTGTGATACCAGAACCCTAAGATATTCCATGGTCGACATTAATATTGTTATGTAATGTTAGAGAAAGCTAGAGGGACACCTCAATTGTAAGAATATATGAGTCTCTAACCTCTTCCTATGAAAGGAATCCTTGGTAGGAAATATGGATCACCTGAGGGACTATAGAAGAGAAGGGAATGCCTCAGCCTAGAAGGTGAGTGACTGTAAGGAAGAGGAGACATTGGCAACTCTTGTTTTCTAATGAATGGGATCATGAGCACAATGGGTATGCTTGAGAATATAGTGAACTAAGTCTATTTATGCCAGTCATATGGATGTTGATGCAGGAGCATCTCTCTAACCCAACAACGTGCCATCTATACAACACATTCATCGCACATTCAAGGAAGGGAGAGGCTCCAACCCTCTCATTTCAATTTTTAAATTGTAATTAAATGTTTGTAAGGCTGGAAGAGGCATGCCAATGCCTTTGTGAAGATAGTAGATAGAGTCACCTTTAATCGCTGACAGGATGATAAGATCTAGATCCAATTCAGACTAGATAAACATTGAATGTAATTCAATGTAAATTTATGAGAGTAGGTAGCTTGGAGGGAAGAGCTCTAGGAGCCCCTCTTTTGTAAAAAGATCTTTGTATCTAGATTAGACAAGGCTATATGAGATTAGAATAGAAGAGAAGAAGGAGAGATTCAAGATTCTGTTGTAGTCCGAGCTCACCCATATTGTAACTGAACATTCATATTAATACAAAGAACAATTTTTCCTGCATGAGATTCTTTGTGTGTTTATGTGGTTATGAATGAATGTCATATGTGTGTTATTTTATGATGTAGATGTATGTGATAGGTTCCATTTGCAAAGATAGACATAATTCTCTGTCTGAGAGTTCTTTTATTTCAGTCTGGGTTATTTGTGGCTTAATGTAAGGGGTTTCATGACAGAATGTTGAAGACTCTGTGAGCTAGTGCAAAGAGTGCACATCTGAGTTCTATGGAATTTAGGCAAGAACGTGCTAGGAGGGCACATAAAAGGAATCATAAACTCAAGGGAGAATCCTGAAGGTTACTGAACACCTTGGAGGTGAGACTATGCAGAGGAGGGCACATAGAGAAAACAAAATTATTGAGGGTTCTGTAAAGATCTGTCAGGTGGGCATCGAGCGAGTGCAAGGAGTGCACAAGGAGAACTCTATTTCGAGTTCAAAGATAAGGGAAGTGTCGAGGAAGCCATTTTGCAGATTTGTTGGATAATTTCTCAACTTAGAAAGGAGTGCTTGAGAATAAGTTTCCAAGAGGGCACTTATATCTCTTCGAGGGACAGAAGGGATAGAGACCTTTTGAGGTTCGAGAAGTTGAAGCTCAAGGAGGAAACAAAGTTGTTGAACACTTTGGAGGAATACCTGTGTAAGGAGTGCACGAGGCCAACACTCAGATGAAGTGTTGAAATACAACTAGTTGAAGGTTGGTCAAGCACAAAAAGTGTGCTCAAGGAGAATGTGTTTCAAGTTCGAAATCTCAGGAGGTCAAGCATAGAACATGCCAAGAGGGCACCAAAATTCTTCTAAGGAGGCAGAGGGCCAAGTCCCTTAGAGACCGAGCAAATTGAAATCTCAGAAGAGATAGCATGAGGAGTGTGCAAGAGTGGACTTATTCCAAGTCCCAAAGCTCAGGAGGGACAACATCTTCAGAACACAGATGAGACCAAAGTCATCGGCTCGCAGAAGAAGAATCAAAGGCCGCAACCTTTGAAACTTTTTAATTCTTCCAAGTTAGGGAGAAATTCAAAGCTTAGGAGGAGGAGCGTCGGCAACCACTAGGTCAGCTACAGAGGAGGGAATATGGACCATTGAATCTCACATCCAGACACCTAGAAGAGCACTCAGGAGGAAACAGATCTCAACAGTAGGATCTGGGAGTGCATGGGCCAATAGTTGTTGGATCCAGGTAATGCGCACAAGGTTTAACCCCGTTGGAGTTACACAGAAGAGTGGATATCGTGAAATGCAAAATCTCAAAACCATCGGGATCATCCATTGTCAGAGGATAGGTGGCAGTAGATCATCATTTTGTTGACTCGCGACTTGAAGAAGTCAAAGGGTAGAATTATAAGAAATCATGAAATCTGAGTTCATGACTTGATCCGAGCCATCGGATTGAGGAATTATATGGGCCGTCAGATCTAAAGTATCGAGAGTTCATACCTCGGGAGAATGGAGGTGAATCAAATCGCGAGTGACCGATACACAAAATTGCGATGCGCTTGGAGGTTTGGCCAAAGGTCATAGCGAGGGGTCATATGGAAAGAGGATAAGGGTGGGGCTAGTAAGTGCTAGTCCCCTGTCGAGATTTTGCAGGTCGAGAGAGTCGAGGTGACTCACAAAAAAAGACCCAACATGTGAAATCGTGATGCGCCTTTGTTTAGGCTCGTGGTCACAGCCCGTGGTCGCATGAGAGAAGCTTGCGCCTGATGCTTTTTCACGCGGGCTGAGTTTCACAAGGACCTGTGGATTTGTTTGTGGGATTACAGTAGGGAATCTAAGAGATTCTTTAGCTCAGAGAGTTAGTGTGATCCTTGACCGGGAGGTTGGCAGATCCCCTACCTCGGCAGGGTCCATCGACCTCCCGGTCAAGGATCGCACTAACTCTCTGAGCTGAAGCAACTCTTCGATTCCCTATTGGAATCCCATGAAAAAATCCACAGGTCCTTGTGCAACTCAGCCTGTGTGAACAAGCACCAGGTGCAAGATTCTCTCACATGACCACAGGCTGTGACCACGAGCCTAAACAAAGGTGCATCTCTATTTCGTGTGTCGAGTCTTTATTTGTGAGTCACCCTGACTCTCCCGACCTCCTAAATCCCAACAGGGGCCTAGAAATTTCTATCCCCAACCTTATCCTCTTTCCATATGACCCCTCGCTATGACCTGGGGCCAAACCTCTGAGCGCATCGTGATTTCACGTATCGGGAACTCCCGATGTGGTTCACCTCCATTCTCCCAAGGTCCAAACTCCTGATACTTCAGATTTGATGGCCCATATTCTTCCTTGATTTGACGTCTCAGATCAAGTCGTGAACTCAGATTTCACGAGTTCTTATAACTCTTCCCTTTGACTTATCTGAGTCATCAGTCAACGAAATGATGATTTGCTGCCACCTGTCCTTTAATGATGGACGGTCCCGATGGTTTCGGGACTTTGCATTTCATGATATCCACTCTCTTATGAAACTGCAATGGGGTTAAACCTTGTGCACGTTCCCTGAATCCAATGGTTGTTGGCCCACATGCTCCCAAATCCTACGGCTGAGATCTGTTTCCTCTGCATGCTCTTCTAGGTGTTTGGACATGAGATTCAATGGTCCAGATTCCCTCCTCTGCAACTGACCTAGTGGATATCGACGATCCTCCTCCTAAGCTTTGAATTTCTCCCTCACTTGGAAGAATTCAAAAGTTTCAAAAGATGCAACCTTTGATTCTTCTCCTGCGAGCCGATGAATTTGGTTTCATCTGCATTCTAAAGACGTTGTCCCTCCTGAGATTTGGGACTTGGAATAATTCCACTCTTGCACACTCCTCGTGCTATCTCTTTTGAGCTTTCAACTTTCTCAGTCTCTAAGGGACTTATCCCTTTGACTCCTTAGAATACTTCTGGTGCCCTCCTGGCATGTTCTGCGCTTGACCTCCTGAGCTTTCAAACTTGAAACAAGTTCTCCCTGAGCAGACTTCTTGTGCTTGACCAACCTTCAACTGGCTGTCTTTCAACACTTCATCTGAGTGTTGGCCTGGTGCACTCCTTGCATAGGTCTTCCTCCAGAGTGTTCAACAAATTTGTTTCCTCCTCGAGATTCAACTGCTTGGACCTCAAAAGGTCTCTATCGCTTCTGTCCCTCGAAGAGATATAAGTGCCCTATTGGCAGCTTATGCTCAAGCACTCATTGTTGAGCCGATAGAGTATCCAACAACTCTACAAAATGTCTTCCTCGACACTTCCCTTATCTATGAACTCAAAACAGAGTTCTCCTTGTGCACTCCTTGCACTCGCTCGATGCCCACCTGACAAAGCTTTACAGAACCCTCAGTAATTATGTTTTCTCTCTGTGCCCTCCTCTACACAGTCTCACCTCCAAGGTGTTCAATAACCTTCATGATTCTCCCTTGAGTTTATGATTCCTCTGGTGCACCCTCCTGGCACGTTCTTTATTGAATTCCACATAACTCATATGTGCACTCTTTGCACTAGCTCACAGAGTCTTCAACACTCTGTCATGAAACCCCTTGCATTAAGCCACAAAGAACCCAGAATGAAATCAAAGAACTATCAGAAACATAATTTTGTCTATCCTTGCATATGAAGCCTATCACATACATCTACAACATAAAATAACACACAGATGACATTCATTCATAACCACATAAACACACAAAGAATATCATGCAGGAAAAAATGCTCTTTGTATTAATATGAATGTTCGATTACAATATGGGTGAGATCGGACTGCAACGGAGTCTTGGATCTCTCCTTCTTCTCTTCTATTCTAATATTATCTAGTCTTGTATAATATATATACAAATATATTTTTACAAAATAGGGGCTCCTCGAGCTCTTCCTCCAGGCTATCTACTGTCATAAATTTACATTGAATTACAGTCAATGGCTGTCTAGTCCAAATCAGATCTAGATCTTATCATCCTGTCAGCCATTAAAGGTGACTCTATCTACTATCTGCACAAAGACATCGATGTGGCTCTTCCATCCTTACAAACATTTAACTACAATTTAAAATTTGAAATGAGAGGGCTGGAGGCTCTCCCTTTCTTGAATGCGTGTTGAATGTGTTGTCTAGCTAGCATGTTGTTGGGTTGGAGTGATGCTCCTGCATCATATGTAGATCCATGAATTCACAGATAAGTATTGTGTTGAAAAGTATATTTTACCCATGATATGAGTAGAAATGAAATGTTTATGCATAATATTAGTTATAATATGCATGTTTCTTGAAATTTGTTGCAAGCATGTACTAAAATGCTAGGGGTCTGGAAATGGAACAAAATGTGAATAGAAAGACATTGTTGAAGAAACTAAAGGATGAATACATGGAAATTTTTGTTGAGAGGAGAGAACACCAAGGATAGTGTTCCTTTGAAGGGGGAGGGGAATGTAACACCCCATATTTTTATCCCCTGATTAATTTGTAATTCATTATTATTAATGACGATTGTATCTCAACATGGAAATATTATTACCATTCCATGAACATTTTAAATGTATAAATTATTTAATAAAGAAATCCAATCGTTGACTGATGGGTAGAGAACAAGTACTAGCCATGATACCACGAGAAGGATTAGAGAGGGGGCCTAGAGAGAATTCATATTCTAGAGAATCCCAAGCCACCTTGTCGAATTATTTTGGGGAAATAACCATTATTTCCCTTTAGCTTAAATCTAAATCCAATAATTAAATAAAAGTATGGTTGGGTAGTTGGGAAATTACACACAACATAAATGCATGGAGTAGGGACTAGTACATCCATGGGATTTCATGGAAAACCTTGGTTGCATGGAAAGACGATGAACATTCAAGAGAATGCAGGGGCACGAGGAGAAGAGAGCTTGTGTAGGAGAAGACAAAGAAAAGTTGGGGAGAAAGAATCCATGAGAAGACAAGTGTTGTCTGGGCTGAAATGTGAAAGATTCCATGAGAAAGATAGCAAAGGAATGTGCAAAGGATACTGGAGAGTGTGGAGAGTTGTGGGGGATCCCATGAGTACAACTGACAGAGAACCCTGAACCCATCTTGATCTGAGAGTGTTGTGAGCTTGATTTTTGTTAGGTAATGGAACAAAGAAAATTCTAGCAGGGATAAATCGAGACAATTCCTTATGCTGAGATACTTCCAGTTGAGAGGGAATCTTAAAAACCTCATGGAGTCCTTGGGCATGGTGGGTATGGATGGTTTCAGCCATTAGTTGTTGTGAAGGAGAGTGGCCTTCACACTATTAATTTTTCTCTGAGAGGTCGAATGTTCCCCTGGTGGTATCATGGTCTGGCAAGGGGGTGGCTAGTTGTAGAGATACATAGTGCATTTGAGCTTATGGTTGGGTGGAAACGTTATCACCCTTAGTTATTTGGTTGTTTGAAAACTTGTAACAGATAAGTATCTATGTGCGTTCTCTTGCTGCTTTGTAATTATACAAGCATACAGGCTTGTGTGATTGATAAAACTATATAGTTATGTGTGGAAATTTTTGAATAAAAAGGGAATGAATGTATGCCTTGTGTTACATGTGTAAAAAATTGTTTCTCACCTTTTTTTATTTGTCCATCAAACAAAGTCATATTTATAAGAAGAGGATGGAATTGGATGTAGGATTTTGTGATCTTGTTCAATATGATGAGTTTATTCCATACTGGTTATCCTCTCTTAAGTGTATTCACAAGTAAGTTATTTTTCATGATTTAAGTCCCTTTGAATTGGCATGAACTGTCTATGTGTAGAAATGGAATACACAAGTTATAGACCAGGCTTTAGACAAGATGAACACAGAGGAATTTGAGTGGTCAGGATTCCCTATTTTCCATCCAGAGTTATTGTAAAGGTACCTCAAGGTAAAATCCCCAAAACTCATTACTGATTTGTAGATTGTAGAGTCGGTGTAGACATGCAGAGTCCTGTACATGCCAAGGAAGAAAAGTTGGACCCTGATATACCTTGGTGCATGAACAATTGATCAGAACCATGACGATATGAACAATTACTTTCCCCAATAACCTATAATGGAACCTCATGGTGGAATCATAATGTGGGAACCCAGATCTATCGAAATCCTAAATTGGTTTGTGGATCCAGGAAAGGATCTACAAAAGCCTTGTAAAGGAATTTTGAGTGAAAATTGGATTTGGATGTAAAACTGTGACACAATGGAACCTAAATTATGTGGAGAAAAAAGGCGGATACCACGTCATCATTTTCCAGTTGCCACATCGATAGATGTTTGGTAATGGAGCCAAAATGGAAAACCTTAGGGAAAATAGGAAGAGTCATTGGTCGAGCATGTCTAAGCTCGAAAGCATAGAGAAATATCGATCACGGTCAAGCACAACCATTGAATCTTTTGGAAGGGTGGCTTCAGAAAGATCCATTCAAATTTTTTTTGAAACAAAATTTGTAGTTCAAAGAGGTGAGTCTGATTGAAGTAACTAACGTGCACCTTTAAGAGTCTCCCCTTCCACTTGGGGAGACTTTGAGTCTTCATGAACACTAATTGACCTCCTTTAGTTAGATGACCTCCTCTCTTGGAGGGTTTATTGTACATGTGGCACATCTTTATTTTATAATGACTTGGTCTCTTTAAGTTAATTATAAGACAATTCATTTTTATAGTTCTCCTAAGCTAGATCTAAGAATATAGAAAACAATATTAAATGAGAAGAAATATGAATCATCCTCTATAAATATAGGCTTCTCCTCTCATTCTAATTTGTTGTTGTTGTTGGCTACTTCTTTGAGAATACAATCTTTTTTAATATCTACCTATTGTGTTTTGGTATCAATTCTTGGAGGTATTCTCTCTTGGTTTATTTTTTATGCATCAAAGATTTGTGTGTTTTCTCAAGAATACTACGAGCTTTCAAGATCGATCCATTTGAAAGGCAAGACTTCCACTTGGAGGGAATACTTTTTAGGGTTTATCCCTTCCTTCTTCCTTTGTTAGTTTAGCAAGTGCTCAATTCCTTGCTTTATTTTTCTTTTGAATCCCTAGTAAGGGTATTTAGTATTTTATTCAAGCTATAAAATCTTGTTGGTGAAGGTGCTTCCTTTGGGAACCCCCTCTTATGGGGCCTTGTTCTACATACCTTATCTTGATTAGATAAGAGACTATTTTACATCTAGGGTTCTAGTCTCTTAGCCCTAATCCATTAAGATAATATAGACCAATTCTAAGAGGGGCATAATTTTTGACTCCATAAGCCCTAGTTGGAATAAAAAAATTGTTTCTCCCAACAACCAACCATAAAACCCCAAAACTTAAAATTATTTATTTTTTGTTTATAAAGAAACCTAACGGAAAATCAAAGAAAAAATCATAATTTAGATTTATTTCCTAGTCTAGTGAAAAGTTCACAGTTTATTTCATTTCATAGACTAGTTTATGAATGCTTAACATCTTATCTCTAAACCTTAAAGAGGAATATCGACCCAATAGTATTGTGCTTCAAGGTTTTATTTATCTTGTTTTGGGTTGATTTTATGGCTTTTCTCAAATTTGAATATTACATAACAACAATAAAAATCATATTTATCTCTAAACCTTAAAGAGGAATATCGACCCAATAGTATTGTGCTTCAAGGTTTTATTTATCTTGTTTTGGGTTGATTTTATGGCTTTTCTCAAATTTGAATATTACATAACAACAATAAAAATCATATTTGAGGAAACCCTAGAACTAGGTTTTATGCTTAAAAGTTAATTTAATACATAGACATAGCTTCTATTTCATTAACTAGAATATTGTTACATATTTATATTACATTTCTAGTAGCAAATTTAATCTCTAAATTGTTTCTAATTGCATATCATTCATTTGGACATTGTTTGGGTGAATTCTAAGTGCTAGCGTTGGATAACCTAAGGGAGAATTCACTCTTTTCTTTCAAGTTCTTATTTATTACATTGATATATCCACTGTGAACTTGATTCTAAAATATTTGGGATGTTTATTGGTTGCATATATCAAGCCATAGCTAAAATTTCTAAGAGATCTTGCACATAAGTGGAAAATCTCTCTTGGATGATTTATTCTTCACTCTAAATCTAGAATTCTATTTATTTATCATATAATATGTTTATAAGTGTGGTACGACCTTAAGCTAGTCCCTAATTCAACACATGATTGATTGGAACCTAAAGCACACATCATACCATTGATTTATGCTAATCAGTTTCATTCATAGTGCTTAATAGTAGCTTAAAGTGGTTTTTTTCAAGTATCCTCTTCTATGTGTCATTTATTGGAATGATAATAATATTAATGCAAATCTGAATTTGTCTTTATTATTCATTTTTAAACCAAATTTCACACACACATCAACTAGCTCCTAATCCTTTCTCTTAAGTGGATAAATTGTGATTTATGTTATTGACCTTGGATTGTTATTTTAAGGAATTTAATCACTTGTTGGAATCCTTGTGCTTTCCATTGTCATATATATTGTGGATTCATTGAAGTAAATCATAAGCTTGCATGGTATTAATTCACTAAAGAGATTTACTTAAGATCTATAATTGGTAGATAGGGATACCCCCCTTGGCCTTTGGAATTGGCCTAAAGTGAAGGGGATATTGTATTGATGTGACAATGGTGAAATTACCATCTTGTGATCTTACCCTAATTTCCAACTCCTTTCCACCATCATATGCCCTCAAACTTACCAGAATTAGCCTAGTCAAGCCATGAATTTGACCAAAAGTGGATATTACCCTCGTTGATCTAGATTTAGGAGCGGAACGAACTGATTAACAGATTGAATACAATAAACACAGAGATATGAAGAATAACACAGATATCCAGTGAACAATATCTTCTATCGAATAATGAAATAAGACGAAACAGTAAAACTGTAGAACTGAAACACTTGATCGAATGGTGGTAGCTATCTCTAAGAAGAGATGTGGCTGCTACGCGCATCTGCCTGAGAAGAATGAAATACAAATGAGGCTCTAGATGCCTTTTTTATATTACTCATGAATGCCAAAACCCTAGACATCCAAAAACCTAACCCTAGGAGGTGAAGCGTCAAAAGTCATGTGGGCCCCTATGGGTAAGTGCGTACCTCAACTTCCCGGGGTCGTAACTTTTGCATACGACCTATGTTTTAGGTCTGTGATAGCCTGTTGGAAAGGTATTTAAGAGAAATACACCTTTTGTCATCAAAGTATGACTCCATCTATAGTTTGACTATGGTGAGCCAAAAAAACATTATTTAGGCCTCCAAAACAGCCCTAGAAGTACAACAAGATGCGCTGACATGAAAACATACAAACTAAGCAAGTTGGATTAAGTGAGATGCCATCAATATCCACCTAGAATATGTGGAGGGCCTCAGACAACCCCAGAAGTGTAGAACCCACAATTACAAAGAAGTATAGAAGAACGTGTTAAACTAAAAATGGAAAAGAGGAGCTAGTTGGAATAGGTGAGTGGACACCAATAGCCAACTGGATCAATCCTCCCCCATTAGGAAGTAATGGTGTCCATTGTCTTGAGTTCCCCCATCAGGTAAGTAAACTTCTGCTGAATTTGGCCCCAGCTGAGCCACTTGCCTTGGTGTAGGAGTTGCCCTGCCTTGACAACCTGATAAAGTTGGATCCTCTAGTGGTGAGTGCCCTTGACCCGTGTGTACACTATTTGATCAATGGATGTTTGTTCCATGCAGTCATGGTTGAGCTCTGTGGGTGTCAGCTGTTCTACGATCTATGAGGTGTCCAATAATGGTGGAAAATATGGTTGAAGTAGGTCCACATTAAACACTAGGTGCAGGTCAAGGAAGGGTGGAGTGTTGAGCTCAAAAGAATTGTTGCCCACATCCTTGGTGATAGTGTAAGGCCCATAGCGAAGTGAGTGGAGCTTCTGATGGGGCCCTGTGAGATGCTCCTTTTGCAAATGTAACCATAATTTGTCGCCAACCTAAAACTGGTGTGGTACCCTGTGTTGATCATGGTGTTGCTTGTACTTAACATTGGATTTCTGCAAAATCTCCTGGACCTATTGGCAGATGTGTTTAATTTGCTCAATGAATCTGGTGGCTTTGTTGATCGCAAACTGATCATGTGAAGATTTTTATTGTGTGGTGGCAAGAGGAAGTGAAACATCAATGGGTCCCAAGGGTTGGAATCCAAGCCCCACCTGAAATGGGATATGGCCGATGGAGCTATGGAGAGCCCTATTGTAACTGTGTTGAACATAGGGGAGACTCTCATCCCAGGTACATGGATGCTTAGAGTTGTACATGTACAGGATGTGCAAAATCATCCGATTGATGACCTATGTTAGGACATCTGTGTGGGGGTGGAAAGTAGTGGATTTGGTGACCTTGGTGTCCAACAGTGACCAAAGACTCGACCAAAATGTGTTGAGGAAATTGTTGTCCTGATCATATATCATGGTCTGTGGTATCCCAAAGTGGACACACACTTGTTCGAAGAGAATCTTAGCAGTATCTGTCGATGTGATATTCTTCTTTAAGGATGTGGGGATGCCCATCTTCAAAAATCGATCAACGACCACAAATACGCATTCATTTCCTTTTCTGGTGGATGGAAGGCTAGACATGTAATCCATTGAGATGGATTCCCAAGGCTTCTCAGGAGTAGGAAGAGGGGTGTATAAGCCTTGTTTCTTGATGGTTGGCTTGGAAATGGAACATGCAGTGCAAGATCTGATATACTTGTTGACGTATCGTCGAAGTTTTGGCCAATAAAAATGCTTCTGAAGAACAACCACAATTTTCTCCACGCCAAAATGTCCTGCCATCTAGCTGTAGTGGGTTTCCCAAATAATCTTTGCATGCTCTCTTGTAGGAACACATATATGGCCTAGGTGGTGTAATAGTGTGTCCTGAATGTGAAATTCGATGACATTCTTGCTTGTACCCAAGAGCTGATAGGTGGTGGCGAAGTCTGGATCTTGCTGATAAAGTTGGGGTCACTCAGATGCTTCATATCCAAATGAATGGAGCACAATGGTGAGTGCAGCCACAGGAGGTCGACTGAGGAAATCAAGGACATGATTTGAGATACATGTCTTATACTTGATCTTGAAATGGAACCATTGCAGGTTGGTGGACCACTTCTGATGGCAGTCGTTCTGCAATTTCCCATGTGTTTGTATGAACTAGAGAGGCTTGTGATCAGTGTGTATGATCATCTCCTTTCCCAAAATGTAATGTTTCCATTGACGACATGCTTGCACAATGGAATACATTTCCTTTTCATAGGTGGGTTATTTCCAAATAGTATTTGAGAGTGTCTCACTAGGGTATGCCACCGGATGACCGTTCTGAGTGAGAATTGCACCCACAACATAGTCAGATTCATCAGTCTCAATATTAAATGGTTGCTGCAGATCGGGAAAGGAGAGTACTAGAGTTGAGCACAAGCAATGCTTCAGATCATCGAATTCTCATTGTTGTTCCTTCCCACACACAAACTTGCACTGCCACCACCCTTGGTCACCTGGTTGAGGGCCCATGCAATATGGGAGAGTCCCAACACGAACTGTCGGTAGAAGTTGGCTAGTCCCAAGAAGCTCTGAATTTTGGTTGGTGTGGTCGGGGTTGTCCAGTCACAGATGACTTGGATCTTAGTTGAATCAACATGTACCCCAGTCTCATTAGCAATGTAGCCCAAGTATTGGACCATGTTCATTCCAAAAGAACAATTTTCCAAGTTGGCATATAGCTTGTGTTGTCGCAGAGTGCTCAAAACCTGTTGAATATGTCGTATGTGCTCCTCCCACGTTCTATCGAAGATGAGGATGTCATCTAAATATACCACAACAAATGAGTTGGTGAAGGGTATCAATACATCATCCATCAACCTCATGAAAGTGGTTGGTGCATTTGTTAAGCCAAAGGGAATGAATAGCCATTCAAAGAGACCTTCTTTAGAATTGAAGGTTGTCTTTCATACATCAGCTCATTCGATGGGAACTTGGTGGTATCCAAACTTTAGGTCAATCTTGCTGAAGAAATTTTCCCCCTTGAGTTGGTCAAGAAGGTCATCAATTCTCGGAATGGGGTACCTGTTCCTGACTATGATTTTATTTAAGGCTAAGTAATTAATGCAGAGTCGCCAAGTCCCGTCCTTCTTTTGCACCAGTACAATCGAGCTTCTGCAAGGGAAGGATTTTGGTTTGATGTGCCCCTTTTGGAGAATCTCTTGGATCTGACGTATGATTTCGTCATTTTCCATCAGCGAGCGATGATAAACTGGTCCATTAGGTAGAGGTGCGTCGAGGGTTAGATCAATTTGATGCTTGACTTGGAAGTGTGTCGGTACCCCTATAGGTGAGGAGAAGATGTCTCTGTATTCTTCCATGATCCCCTCCAATTTCTTCTGCTGCAAAGAGAGGCTCTGTGTAAAGGCCACAGATGTGGCCACGACCTTATGCTTACTATGAGCACGGATCAAAAAGAAGAAAAATTTCCTGGTCTGTAAAATGACCTTACTGCATTGCTTAGCAAAGATTAAAGAAATAGAAATAGGAGGTGCTACCTCTAGTATCGTGTACAATTGTCTACCCAAGGTAATAATAACACTAAGGGGTCTAGAATCATACACAACATGATGCTTCCACAAATATGGTTGTCCTAAAAGAACATCAAAAAATTCAAGGGGAGCAATATCACACAGTACCTCATCTTTGAAAGGCTTGATGTCGTAGGGTAGACGACACTATTGGCTGACACAAAGATCTCTTCCTTGGCAAAGCCAGCCGATGGTGTAGGGTTGTGGGTGCAGTGTCGTTGGCAGGTCCAGCCTCTTAATGACCTCTACTAAAATCAAGTTCTTTTGACTACTGCTATCGAAAATCAAATGAAGTGGAGCCCCCTTTACCCACATGTGCAAGTGAAAGAGGCGTTCCCCTTCCTCTGATTCTTTTGGTTCACTTTCCCGGACTTTGGTGGCAGTGACAGTGGAATTGGGTTCAACATCGATGATCTGCTTCCCTCCTTCAGGACTTGATTCAGAATCAGAATCGTCCTCTGACTCAGAATCCTTCAGTTCAACCATGAGTGACTGCTTGGAGAGACATTCTTCGATGTTGTGCCAAGGGATTTTATGGTACTCACACCATTTTCCCATTTCCATATTCATCTTCTCATTTCCCTTCTTGTGTTGTAGCTTGGACTGGTTGTCCTGAGGGTGACCATATCGACTTGGTCACTTGCTGTGTGGGTTGGGGCCACCTTTGCCCTGCTTCGACTGTGAGGGGTTTGCAGATCCAAACTCTCACCTTTTTTGCTTAAATTTCTTCTCGATCTTGATAGTGTATCTATAAGTTGTGCCCAATGAGGCGATGTCCATAAAATCCATTTCTATTTGAATGTATCTATGCAAAAAACCATGGTATTTGAGCACCAGATGATGCTTAGAGTCTTTGATACCCAATTTGGTTCACAGGGTATGGAAAATATTGGTGAAATCTGGTACTGTCTAGTCCCTTTCTTAACGTAGTGTGGTCCATCTGGTGTACTGGTCCTTGTAGCTTCCAACAGGGTAGTATTGTTCTTTAATGGCATCTCGGAAGGAATCCCATGTGGGGGCCACCACAAACATTGCAGATTATTCTACGACCCTTTTCTCAGAGTAAGTATTCCACCAATCTTTAACATGGGGAACAACCTTGAGGAGTGCAAAAGTGATCTTTTCCCTATTGAAAAAATTGTGGATCGAAAAATACCCTTCGAGAAAATTCAACCATTTATCTACAACATTTTCATCTACCAGTCCTTCAAATAATGAAATATCAAAATTTACATGTACCTTGAAGGGGGTTTCATGGCCGCTTGATGAAGATGCTTCTCTTGTGGGCATCCATCGAAGGCTCTGCACAAAGTTGTCCATCATTTCATTCCTTTTTCACGTGAGGGATTCTTTGGGCAACATTTTAATAGGATCTCCTACTCCATCATATTTCTTTCCCCCCCCCTTGGTTTGTTGTCGGGCTCAGCACGGTCGATCTTGCAATCGCTCATTTGGTTCGACTCCCAACTTCTTGTACCCATATCTTGTTGGGGACATGCACGAAGAAAAATAAATGAAGAGTAGACCACTCTGATACCACTGCTCCGGATTTAGGAGCAGAACGAAATGATTAACAAACTGAATACAATAAACATGGATATATGAAGAATAACACAGATATCCAATGAACAATATCTTCTATTGAATAATGAAATAGGTTGAAACTGTAAAACTGCAAAACTAAAACACTTGCTCGAATGGTGGTAGCTATCTCTTAGAAGAGATGTGGCTGCTATGCATATCTGTCTGAGCAGAATGAAATACAAATGATTCTTTAGAGGAATTTTTGATATTACTCATGAATTTCAAAACCCTAGACATCCAAAAACCTAACACTAGGAAGTGAAATGTCAAAATTCATGTGGGCCCCTATGGGTAAGTTGGTACCTCAACTTCCCGGGGTTGTAACTTTTGCATACGACCTCCATTTTAGGCGCGTGATATCCCGTTGGAAAGGTATTTCAGAGAACTATACATTCCACATCAAACTCTAACTTTGTATATATTTTGACTATGGCGAGCCAAAAAAACATGGTTTAGGCCTCCAAAACGGCCCTGTAAGTGCAACAAGCTGTGATGACATGAAAACATACAAAATAATCCAGTTGGATTAGGTGAGAGGCCACCAATATCCACCTGGAAGATTTCTAGGGATTCAAACATCCCTAGAAGTGTAGAACCCGCAATTACAAAGAAGTACAAAAGAACATGCTGAACTAAAAATGGACAAGAGGATCTAGTTGGAATAGGTGGGTGGCCACCAATATCCAACTGGATCACCTGTTATGTGCATGTAGACAGTGTAGATATACCCCTAAGAAGATTCCCTACCCCTTAAAACCAATAATTTTGATTGTTTCCAATGCTCAAATTGGTATGATGGGATGTTAGTTACATGTGGACTATGTTAAAAACCAATTACTATTTAGCTTTGATCCAGTCATCTTTATCACTATAAGGAAGACTATGTCAAGGGGGTTATCCACCACACAACTATAAATAAGGCATTTTAGGTCACTCCATCCATCCATCCACACAAGTAAGGTTATTTTGTTGAAATTCCATTGGAAACTTGAGGTTTCCTCTTAATCTCATCTTTCTAGCTTATGTACCTTATTCATCAACCAAGGAGGGAGTCACAAGTACACCAAGGAATCCAAGGACCCATCCCAAGGAGGGGATTTGGTTCCCATTTGACTTCAACAAGCCAATCCATGGGTGTTTATTATTTTTTTTCCTATTGTGGTAATAGAAAATTTAAATTCTTTCAAATCCCTATATTCATGTTAAGTATATTTTATTTCATGCTTTGTCTTTTCATGTATTATATAAACTAGGGTTTGGCATATGCAAGTATATCTAAGGTTTTGTTTAATGATATTCCCTTTTTATATGGCTCAATCCATAATTATTGATCTTAAGGGGGTTTTGTCCATGCTTGTGACAAAACCCACCAATAGTCAAAGTAGATACAAACAAAATCAATGCAATCGTAGAGTGGCCTTAGCCTAATAATATATGAAAACTAAGGGGATTTTTGGGAATAAAAGGATATTACGAGAGGCTCATATAAATAAACACTCATTTGACAACACTACTATCAAACCTATAAAATAAAAGTTCATTTCAATGGAATCGTGAAGTGGAAAAGTGTATGGAAGCCTTTAAGAAAATTATGCCATCAACAATAACATTAGCAATCCCTGATTTTACAAAACCTTTTAGAAGAATGTGATGCTTTAGGATTTGAAATAAGAGAAATATCAATATGGAAACATCACATAAAAAGGGGAAATGCAATTTAGTTGTCATTTTCACCAAAGGACGAAGAGGTATTATCATACACAACATTGGTTATAGTCCCTTATTGGTTAGATGAAAACTAGGTCAAATATTCCAAGGACCTTGAGTGCCACTCCATAATCAATAACTTGGGCCAAAACCCAAAGTTTGAATGGAGAAATGTCATCTTCTGGTACAAGGGAAGAATTTATCTAACTCCATCATGAAAATCCAAAAAAAATGTCTTAAAAGAATCCCATGATTCACCATTTGTAGGGCATGCAGGTTTTTCAAAACTTATTGTAATTCACAACAATCATTTTATTGGAAAGAGATGAATACATAAATTTAGAAATATGTAGTAAAATGTGATAGATCCAAAAGGAATAAAAGTGAAAATGTTATGTCAGTAGGTTACTCCACCCCCTAAACATTCCAAACCAAAAATGGGAAGAACTCTCCATGGACTTCATAAAATGATTACCCATGTCATATGGGAAGGAAAAAATCCTCGTGGTGGTTTAAAGGTTAAATAAGTATGCACATTACATGAGTGTAAAGATAACAGACTCAACTGAACAAATCGCTAAAGTATTTATGCAAAATATCTATAAATTGCATGGGTTTTAAAGGGCATTGTCAATGATAGGGATGCCAAGTTTAAGGGTAAATTATAAAAATCAATTTGCAAATTAATTAGAGTATCTCTCAATATGATTTCATCTTACCATCCTCAAATATTGTCAAACAGAGGTTGTAAGAAAGTTCTTTAAATCCCACCTTCTCTATTTCATGTCTAATAAGCAAAACAAATGGTTCCAATGGTTACATCTCACATAATGGTGGTATAACTTTACTTACAACATCAACAAAATAGCTCCTTTTCAATCTCTAAGTTATGAACCCCCAAAATGGAAGGAGTTTTCATTAAATGACATTGAGTTTTAAGTAATGAGAAATCAACTAGTCAAAAGTCATAAGGTTGCCCAAATATTGAAAGAGAAATTAACAACTAAATGTAATTGTATGAAGCAACACGCATATCAATGCTAGATCTAAAGAGAATTTGAAGTAGGGGATCGAGTGTTCATAAGACTTTAACCATCCAAAAAACTAACTCTTAAAGAAAAATGAAAGAACAAGTTGGCTCCCAAGTTTTATGGCTTACACAAAATTAACAAAAAAATCAACCACGTAGAATATGGCTTGGAATTACTAGATAAAAGTTATATTCATAACTTTTCATGTGTCATGTCTCAAAAAATATTAAAACGACATCAATCAATACATACATAACTTCTTATATTTGATGGTGAAGGAAAAATTATTTTAGAACTAGAAGCCATCCTCACCATTATTAAAAAGAAACTTTGTTATAAAACAATTAAAGATTACCTCAATAAATGAAAAAACCTTTAAAAAAAATTCATCATTGAAAATAGAAAAAATATGCTAACAATATCTGTTGTTACCCTTGCTTTTAGGACAAAACATTTATTAAGAAGAAGGCAATATCATATACATTAAATAAGCTAGGGAATAGATAGTCTAATAATGAAATAGTAATAAATTAATAAAGATAAAAAAATACATATAAGTAACTAAACAAATAAAGAGATGTAACCTTTCATAAGGCACCAAGGCGCCCCCTAGGCATATTTATTCGTGGTCCTCTCAATGTAAATATCATCATATATTATTCATCATTTATATATAGTTATACTTTATCATTACTTCTCAATTTTTAAAGTAAAGTCAAACATACTAGAGCGTATTTTCTCCAACAAATGGTGGAACGTTTTTGGCCCATGCCTCAAGTAATTAATTGTAAATTATGTGTTTGCTTATATATATATATATTGAAATATATTATATTCTTCTAGATTAATGATGTCAAGAGTGGTTTAAGGGATTCATAAGGTATTAGCATTGTTTAATCTATATATTTTTTATTGCATCTCTAAATGTTAGCATTTTATTTTATTTTATTGAATATATATTTTTTATTATGTTTTTTTAGAGTGGGGATGAGGAGGGAACTGACAACAATTCAATCAACTTATAGCATCAAATTCATTTCATTTCCTTATGTTTGTATATAGTTTTCATGCAATCTTGTAGTACAAAGTTGATATTTCCCTAAAGTTGCAATGTACTACTTGTATACAAGTTGAAAAAAATACATGGTTATTTTAGGATTTAATAAAAATTTTCATCATTTTACTTATATACAAATGTTTTTTTGCTTCCGTGGTGTGAAATTGGTTGAATGTTAGTGTGGTAAATTTTCATAATGTTTATGGATACATATTTTTTGCTCTCATGGTGTGTAATGATTGAATGATTTTTTAAAAACTAAAATAATTATCATTTGTATTAAAAATTGGTTGTATCCATGTTGTACATCAATTTAATACAAAGCAACATTTAAAAATTCTAATGTTAGTCTTTCAAAAATACCCAAAACATCAATATTGTTGGTCGTCAATTGATTTGTTCTTACTTTCCTATAAATATATCTATATAAGTGAATGAAATAATGCCTAACAAATTGAGCCAGTAAAAAAAATACTTTGCAATACATTTTAAAGACTTGATCTTAGATGAATTCATGCCCACTAAGGGCTTCTTGTTTGATGCTAGCCCAAAAATTGTGCTCCATGTCTGCATGTCCAATCTCCATGTTTCCTTGTGCTTGTTCAACAATCTCCTCATATTTTACTAGAACTCGAATAGAGAAAATAGAAACCTTTGGTGGGGTGACAATAGAGTGTGATGGATCTCCACACAAGCACAATATCCTAGCAAGCCAATCAATTCATAACAGAGGTTGCATAGAGAATAGACCTTGTAGCCATTAGAAGAACATGGATCCTTGTAGAGGGAAGATGAAAAGAAGCCTATTGGCCTTTTTGAAAACATAGCTCTATGCACAAGACTAAGAGAGATAAAAAATTAAATTCCATAGAGGATCCAAGTTGGTGAAGCGAGTGGGATATAAGTCCCTCATTTATGGATCAGAAACCACCAACAATAAAGTAGAGGTGATGGAACTGATTTAGGGGCTAAAGATTCTCAAGTCAAGAGGGATCAAGTGCCTTACTTTAGTGGGGGAATATATAATCATAATCCAACATTTTCAAAACCAATCAAGCCCTCATGATATTTTTCCAAGGAGTCTCATCCATAGAGCTCAAGGGATGACAAAGAGTTTGAAAACATTAAATTCTATTAGGTCCTAAGGGTCATTAATACTTCAATAGGTTTGAAGGCAAATGTGGTTGTCTTGTTGGAAATTTGATTGATAAGTGTAAATGGGGGGATTCGTTATATTTTACCTTCCATGAAGATGTTCAATATTGAATACTTATCAACTATGATGGAAATGTGACTAGAAGACAACTGGCAGAGCAACTCTAATGTGAAAGGATGGGTGTTAAATCCCTCCTGACCCTGGGTACTCCTCATTTAATATTATATGAGGTGAATCTTATCAACCCTAAGGTGATGGATTGGAGGGATAAAGGTAGGATTATCATTTTAGAAATTAGTCTAGTTTTGGTTCTTAGTAGGAGACATGTGAAAGTTGGTTGGGTGTTGATCAGTGGAGACATTTGGGGACTCCACTAGATTCATTATGGGTGTGGTTGGGAGTTGATATCTCTAATGAGGTTGTTTCTAGGAGTTGTTCAACTTTGTTTCATCAATATTTGTGGTCCATCTCTACCATTGTTTTCTAACTCTATTTTGGGTGTTGATTAGCTTTGCTTCCTCCAACCCTAAGAACTGGTTTGCTTTTGGAGTAGGATTTGTTTCAATATGGTTTCATACATTTAATTGTAGGTTTTGGAAAAGAATGCTGGGTCAAAATCACTCTATTTATTGTGTCCTCTGTGAGACTTTGTACTTGCGTAGAGATTAGCAGAGAAACAAAACTCGTGTAGAGGATATTGAGGAATCCCTCTCACATTCAATAACATAATTGATAGTTATATTTAAGATTAGAGAATAAGTAATTCATAAATTTCAAATACTTTATCATTTAAATATTCCTTCTTGATTTTGTCACCTTACTTTATCATTTAAATAGTCTTTCTTGATTTTGTCACTTTTATTATTTAAATAATCCACCTTGACTTTGTCACTTTACTTTATCATTTAAATAATTATTTCTTCTTTTCAAGCACTTTGAATTATTTGACCTTTTGGGGCTTCAATCTAACATGTGAGGGTCCTCCAACTTCATAAGGCCGTAACTCTCAAACTATGAGGAGTTATGTGACATTCCACATACCACTCGAAATGGTATGAAAAGAACTATCCATATAGGATAGTTTCACCAACAAATTCGTTGATCTTCATCTCATTATTCCACATAGAATCATGGGTCCTCCAACCATTCTTCTAGGATAACTCAATCCGCAAAGCGTCTTCCCATGAGGGCTTTCACCATAAGGGGACCACTTTGGATTTCATCCATTTGTGCACCTTATCAAACATGATAAGACTATAATGATTCATCTTTTCATCAATCCACCACTGCATCATATACATCAACTATGCATCATGTATCAATGACAACTCATTGATCCATCTTCATCATATCAATGACAACTTATTGATCCATATTCATCTATGTGTTCTCATCAAGGAAAATACATATTACATTACATCAATCATCAATCAATCAATCTTTTGACATCAATCGAATACTTGACATCAATCAATGCCATCAATCAATCAAACCATTGGCATCAATGACAACATGATCCAACAATCTCCCCCTTTGGCATTGATGGAAATACCAACATTGATGTCAACACCAATTACCAATTATTGATGTCAACATGTAGATAAGGCATGCTCTACATCAATAGTCAATGTGACTATCTCTCCCCATCAAAAAACATCAATCACATCAATGTGATTAAATTTCCCCCTTTGACATCAATGGCAAAGGGCCATTCTCCTCTTGGGGTTGCTCCCCCTGTCTGAGTTCCTTTGATCTTGCTTTGAATAATCTCTCCCCTTTTTGAACAAGGGATATCACTCTAATGTAATGCTGAAGATACATCGAACATACTCCCCCTGTGACCATTTCTCCCTCTGGAATTATTCTTCTGTGCTCTTTCTTCAAATATAGGGCTCTTTTCTAGGTATGTATCTGATAAATATCTCCTCCTAGAATCATGGGAAGAAGAATGACTCCCCCTATGGGTATGTCTCCCCTATCTTCTCTGCAAGATGAACAATGTGCTACCATATAACGATCCTTGGACCTGTTCATGCATCAAACTCATGCCATACCAAGCATCATGAGGCAAAAGATATGTCAACAATGAAACAAAGAATCATGAGCAAAATATCAACCAGGTACATTCTGTACAAAAATGTGTGTTTATCATGCACAACACATATGTACATCAACCATGTACATCAACATCATGCAATGTGTCAAAATATATCATCCATGGAATGTATCAATCATATGCCTCTATCAATATGCCAACATGTGCATCCACCAATATGCCAACCATGTGCATCTACCAATATGCCAACCAATGTATCATATCACTCATGATATGTATCCATCATGAACCAAGTGACACAATCATGTATCTCAAACAAATGCCAATTTTTTGTGCTAATCAAGTAGTACCAATGGTGTAGTATCATCAAGCATATGCCATATATGAGTGTACCAAAACATGTACACCACCATGCACCAATACCACAAAATGATGAATCCCATATATGTATGCCAAATCCTCTATAAAACATGTGCCAATCAAACTACTAGTAGGTGCCTCCACCAATATACTAGAAATGTACCAATCATGCATCAATGATGTACAACATGATCACCTCATCAACTCACCAACCACATGTCCCAATGTGTAGCCCATCCATATGCCAAATGCATGCATCAATATTTCCAACAAGTAGTCTTCCAATACATCATCAAGATATATCACATGACCAAGGTGTCATAACTTCACTGTCATAACCATCATTGTTTTTCAACAGAAAAATGCATCAATCCATACTCATGGGTTAGTGCCATGCACCCAAGATTTTATTTTACATCATCACCTTACATAATCCAATATAGAATCATGAAAACCTGCAACAAACAGTGTCAAAAGTGTTACACATTATTTTTGTCATCCCTATGACCATTAATGATGTAAACATGTCTATAGTCTTCAGAGGGGTTAGTGGCCTGAGTTCTTGAAGAAAGAAGGGAGAAGAACTTTTCCTGAGAAAAGAAGTTGCATTTCCTTTTGTAAAAACCCTATTAAAGATGATTTTCGCATGCTGCACTATGGCTAGGGTGCGAGAATGCCTAATTCTCGCAGGACGCACCATAGCTAGGTTGCAAGAGGTTCGTAGGTTGCTCTATAAGCAGGGTGCGAGAATGCTCATACGTGGGAAAAACGAGCATCTTCTCAATGCTTCTAGAAGGAGAAACTTCCATGGTGAGGTGGCATCCGAATGGTTTGGATCTTACTCGCTTTCATGATTTAGTGGGATCATCCTAACCTCCTCACCTTATCCTCTTCAACTTATAAAAGGAGAGGAGCTCTCATGGAGAAAGTTGGCTTGGATGAGATTAGCTTTCCAACTTTTTGGGATTAGCTTGGATTGGATTGATCTTTGGAGATTGCTAGCTTGGCTAGATGAGCCACTTTGTCAAGATAGATTGTGAATATTATCAGATCTATGCTCTCAAAATTCTTGGAGTGGAAGTGTGTGGGGAAAAAATGAAAGTTGGAAGGGACCTTACAACATCAAGGCCATGGTTGTAATCTCTCTTTCACATTTAATATGATACAGTAATATAATTCTTTCCTATAAAGCTTGTTGTGTTTTATTGTATGATTCCTTGATCACATACATAGGTTTATATTGAGTTTATGCTATTACTATCACTTTGGTTGGTTGCATTCTTTTGCAGGTTCATCATTGTATGAGTGTTGGAACGGAGCTAGGATGGCGATGGTGAGAGGAAGCGATGTTTAAATGGTATGTCATCTATCCCTCTTTAGTTAGTAAATTCAATATCTAAAACTTAAGGAAAGTGTCATGTTCTAGTGTGTTTTGTTCTAGATCTAGGTGGATCTAGGGAGATCAGTTAGTGTCCGCACCTACCGATTTATCCAATAACAAAATTGGCGACTCCACTGGGGAACAGATTGTTTCCTAGTTAGTCTAGTTTCCCTTGCTTTGATTTCTTGTTTTCTGGTCTCCGAGTCCGTGGGAGATCCATCCAGACTCTCTAGATCTGAAAGTTTACTTAGACTCTTTGTCCTTTTTCCAAATTCCTTTTGATTACAGACATTCCTGCACTTCACTTGTATATAGCCTACGAAAACCCTTGATTTTCACACCCTACTGTTTAGTTCAGTGCGACCTTCTCGCACCCTACCTGTGTCTAGACTGTGAAAATGATTAATTTTCGCACTGCACCTCACTACTAGGTTGCGAACTTGTTTGTAATTTTGTTTTATTGGGTCTTGTTATCTTTTGATGCTCAGTTTTTCTTTGATTAGCTGGATTGAACTTTTGGAGCCTATATTGATCTGTTTACAGTCTGCTTGACATTCTTTGAGCTGCTTTTAGCCATCTTTGCTTTGTTTGGTTATAAAGGATTAGTCTCTTTCTTTGAGTGTCTTTCAATTCCAAAGCATGTGTTTTCTTTAGAATTGTTTAGGGAAAGATCAGATTTCTTCTGAATAGTTCGCTTTAAAAGAAAACTTTTAGTTTGGGTTTCTTTGTTTTAAGAAAGTTCATTATTGCTTTTAGTGAAATTTTTGAAACAAAAAGATTTAATTTCTTTCTTTATATTAGATTGGGGGCATCCTTGCATTTGAAGTAGTGAAATTGCATGATTCTTGGAATTTTTTGATCTTAAATGGGGGGGCCATGAATCGTGCATTGGTGTACAGTCTTTTTGCTCATTTCTTGAGAATATTGATATTGATGAGTTTTAAGTTTTTGGGACATTGTGCATATGGGAATGATAAATTTTTTCTCCTTCTCGTAGCATAGTTTTCATTGAAATGAAAAGATTGCACCTTCATCTCTTTGCATAAGTTTTGAGTCAGTAAAAACACCATATTGTCCATGCCATCTTCCTTTTGAGTAACAACAGCCTTAAAAATAAAGCACTTATAAAAATTGATTATACATTTTTATATTTTCTGGTAGAAAACCTACATTAGATTAGTTGTAGGGCTTTGGAATAGGTGTGAAAGATAAATTTCCAAAGCTGCAAACAAACATAGTATCTTGTGATAGGGAGATTTAAATCCACTTACTACATTTTGTCTTGGGAAGCCCTTCTAACACAAGGGTCAATCACGAGGTCGCATTGAGACTGGCAGAGTTACTCACCCTGCTTTGTTGGTCTTGGTGTAGAGATTACGTGTATTATGGGGGTCACTTGAGAGGTATACCCACAATGATGAGTGGAAGCCTTTCAAGTTGATTTCGGGCTAGATACCCTTCCCTTGCGCATGGATCAGACTGTCGACTGTTTCCCCAGGCATTGATGTAGTGATTGGTAACCTTAGTGGCCTATCTCTTTAGGGTCTTTACACGAGGTGACCATGGAGGGGAATGTCTTCATGGTACCGGGAATCGACGTTGGCCAAACCCACTCGGGCTCCTTGGAGGGTATACCCATGATTATGTGTGGGAGCTTGCACCAGGGTGTAAGTCCATTAAGAAGGTCGTCAACGTAACTTTTCCACCCACTCTATCTCAACCCCTTCTTACTTTGTTCCCGCGACATTGGATTTCATCACCAACTAATGAGCTCATTGTGAGAAGGTTTTGTTTGCTTGCTTGCTTACTAGATTTTTAGTGTGTGTTTTTTGTTTTCCCTAGCAGACTCTAGGTTGGATCTTTGTTTTAATGGCGTCAGTTCCCGAAATGACCAATGAAGGAACCCCTTCTCTAGGGGAACCTTTTGTTTTTCCTTCTTATGGAAACATTGGACCTCCTCACATCACTACTTTGAGCCTTCTCGGTCTCACAATTGGATTACCAGTATGGTTGTTTTCCACTCAGGTAATCCCGAATGTAGTAAGTGCTTTGGTCATAAGAACTTCCCCCCAAGAGCATTAACCTCATGTTGATCCTTCACCTTCTTCACCAGTAAGATATTCTTCACCTTCTTCACTTTCAAGGTATTCTTCCATTTCATCTTCTTCGCCGAGTGAAAGCTCCAAAGATAGTAACTCGGTGGATAAGAAGAAGAAGAAAAGGAAAGATAAGAAGAAGAAAAATAAGCAAGGATCCACACTCCCAACCACTGCCAGACGTGTTGGAAAGAAACCAATTACTGTTGATCATGCTGGGAGTGTTAATGATGCCAAGAAAACCCAAACAACCCGTAAGCCCAAGTACCCTTGTAGGCTTTATAAGGGTAGCCATATTCTTAAGGATTTCCCTGGTCTATCCAAGATTATAGAAGTATGGTCTACGCACGTTGACCAACCCATGTTGTTAGCCTCTGAACAACATGCTGATGACCTCCCGTCGACTAGTCACAATAACATTGGGAAGAAGAAAAGTAGATTCAAGTGCTCGTGCATGTTATGAAAAGGGAGTCATATCACTCACCTTTTCCCTCGTATGGATGAAGCCTCGAAATTACTGGAAGACATGACTGTTTCACAGCCTCAACTTCCAGTTGCTTATCGTAAGTTTTCTCTCAACCCCCCTGTAGTTGATGGAATGATCACTCTAGACCCGTTGCCGGTCAATTCAATTGATCATGTCGTCAATATGGTCACATCCTTAATTGAACCAGTTGGCAAAGTAGTTGATCCGATACCATCCTCGATCAATCCTGCTCTCCCCTCAGAGAGTGAAACTAAAGCGGTCGATCTGATCCCATCCTCAGTCAATCCCACTCTCTCGTTAGAGAGTGTCACCCAAGTGGTCGATCTATTTCCACCTGTCAACCCCATTCTCCCCTTGGAGAATGAAACCCAAGTGGTCAATCTGATCTCTCCATCGGTCAATCCTACTCTCTCACTAGAGAGTAAACCCGATACTTCCCATGTTGGTCTCGTTGATACATAATCTACCATGCTGGTGGGTATTCCTCCTTCTCCCGTGAAACCCCCTCCAAGTAATGAGGCCATCCTTTTTAATTGGGGTGTGCTAACTAGACCTCGTCTTCCCTCTCACATTCCTCTCCAGATTACAGTGCAATTTTGTGGTCGGGATGTTCCTTAGACATTGATAGATGAAGGTGCGTCAGTTAGCATTTTGTCCTCTTTTGCTTGGCAAGCTTTGGGTTGTCCTTAGCTTGCCTCGATTATGCAGAATTTGTTAGCTTTTAACAGAAGAACCAGTCAACCTTTAGGGACCCTTTCTTAGTTTCCTGTAACTTTGGGAGGGAAAACTGTCTTTATTGATGTTATGTTTGTTCAAGACCCCTTGGATTTTTCTTTACTCCTTGGGCGAGATTATGTCTATGCCATGAAAGCTATTGTGTCTACTCTTTTTCATGTGATATCTTTCCCTCACAATGGATGAGTTGTGATTGTTGATCAACTTTCATTCATTGACCCTGCCTGGATTGCCTCCCTGAATGGTTCTTATATGCAGACGGTATCGCCCCCGCCATAGGTCAATTATGTGGCGTTTTCACCCATAGCTTCAACTTCTAATGACTTAGATCCAGTAGTTGAAATGGTGATCTCTTCGATAGGGTTGTTAGAGCCTAATCTCTTTACTCCTGTCACGACCCTCAACATGGTGTCCTTTCAGAGTGTGTTTCTTCCTTCCAGTGAAGACCTCTTGGAAGCCATGACCGAGTTTTGTCCCTTGACATGGTGTCCTTCCGGAGCATTGTCCTCTTGGAATCCATGATCAAGAAGACACCGAGGATAGTTTTTGCGTCTCTAAGGCAACCTCGTTAAAAAATGAAATAGAGGTGTTTGAGCATGATTTTCTGATTTCAAGCTCATTAAAAAATGAAACCAGACTGGAGCATAGTTTTCTAATTTCAAGCTAGTTAAAAAATGAAACCACTTACGAGGATAGTTTTTTCGTCTCTGTCGCAACCTCGTTAAAAAATGAAACAGAGGTTATGAGCATAATTCTTGTTTCTGTGTCAATCTCGCTAAAAAATGAAATAGTTTTCCCCCTCTCTATTTGAGTGAAGTCCTTCGTCTAGTATTTGAAGCTTCATTTCATTCTCCTTCATAGTTGGATGAAACGAAGATTGGGGGGCAATGCTTTCATCCTCTGGACTTCATGTTGAATTTAGAGCCGCTAGCTTCTTAAGCTGGGGGCTAAGTACCAACCATCCCTGTGTTATGCGTTGGGAAGTCCAAGCATAGTTTTCTATGGTTCAAGCTTGTGTAAAAATGAAACCACTTACCTCAAGCATAGTTTCCTTTGCTTCAAGCTTGTGTAAAAATGAAACTAGGTCCAAGCATATTTTTGTTTTGTTTTAAAATCTTGCGTAAAATTGAAAACAATCCCAAGCTTAGTCTTTGTTCTTTCTCATGCTCATAAATACATGAGAATAAGTTACCAAGCTTAGTCTTTGTTCTTTCTCATGCTCGTAAATCAATGAGAATGTAACCAAGTATACTTTTATCACTTTTTCAGACTTGTAAAGGTTATACGAAAAAGGAACCCATTGGAGTTCCCTTTAAGCTCTTTTTAGACTCTCTAAACATGAAAAGATTGCTGAGCGATCTTGTTCTTTTTACGCTTGTTAAAGTATTTGAAGAAAAAATCTGTTGAGTGATAGTTTATCTCTTTTTCGGTCTCATCAGACTACTTTACAAAAAAGGAAATGAGAGATTTCTCTTTAAGTGTTTTTCAGACTCTCTAAACATGAAAAACCCCTGAGTTTTCTTTCTTTGGACTCATTAAACAAACATCGAAAGCCCAAATGGGACCGAACCACTCCTTCCTAGGGTTCGCTAAACATACTCTGAGGGACTCATCTGAAAGATGAGCTTAAATTGACAAGCATATGTTATACTCCTCAATATTGCATAAAAATAAAGAGGTACTCGCCAGAAATGGTGGGGGGGGAAATTGGGAAAGAAATGTGTCTAAACCTGTATTCCATGGAAGAGTCATCTTTGAACATGACACCCTTTCAATCTCTTTGTGTCTAGTTTGGAAAATCCGCTCGTCTCTTGATCATACTCTTTTATAAGATTACATATTGGTTTGTGATCCCTGTTGTTGAGTTAGTGTTTCCAAGACAATTGTCATGTAGTCAATATGTTCAAAATGAAGTTCAACCCGGAAAGCCTTCTGTTGCGTCAGCTATTTCTGTAGTCTTTAAGCCTTCTATTGCGTCAACCATCCCTGATTCAGTCCTGAATCAATTGTTACTCTGATCTACATCAAATCTTGTTACTTGTTTCATGTCATTGATGTGGGATACATTAAGGCCCTCCTGTGACGAGTCTTTTCCTATCGACTCAACTCATTATCCAGGAATTAGACTTAGAAGCCAATTGGTACCTTGGAACTTGCATGCCTCAATGGCAGGTTTCCTCGCTTTCGACAGTGGGTTTTCATTATTGACCTCTGATCGAAAGGTTCCGCTGAGTGTTCGACCTCAACTCATTGATTCACATTCGTTGGATTGTACTAGAGTACCTTGGGAGTCATTGACATTAATGGTGATTTCCCTTTCACTTGTTAATGGTATACACTAATGACCGGTAATCAAGTGGTTTCTACCATGTTCGACTTCAGCAGATGTATCCACATGGTTAGATTCGTACTATAGAGTGGTGGAGATGAAGACCCTGGATATTTTTCTGACAAATCCAGGTTGCGTTGGAGTATATTCAGTGTACTGTTACATAGATCCACATTGTATGTCTGGTGGCAATGTTCAAATTTGAGTCCTTAACACATAGATCCATAGTGTATTTTTGGTGGCTATGTTCAAATTTGATTCATAATGGCATGGATCCACGGTGTATGTTTGGTGGCCATGACCTTGTCTTACTTGACATGGATCTTCGCATGTAGACATTTATTCTTTGATTCATTTGTATTCTGAGTATGGGAATGCCTACCTCAGTGATGATATATTATTGTACTTTATTTCCTTGTTTGTTGGCAGGTTTCTGACCGACTTTTCCTTGTTCCCTACACACACTCGACAAAGTATTTTAGCTCTCACTTTGTTCTAACTTCATACTTTGGGGGTTTTCTGTTACACATTATTTTCATCATCCCTATGACCGTTAATGATGTAAACCTGTCTGTAGTCTTCAAAGGGGTCAGTGGCCTGAGTTCCTGAAGAAAGAAGGGAGAAGAACTTTTCTTGAGAAAATAAGTTGCATTTCCTTTTGTAAAAAACCTATTAAAGATGATTTTCGCATGTTGCACTATGGCTAGGGTGCTAGAATGCCTAATTCTCGTAGGCTGCACCATAGCTAGGTTGCGAGAGGTTCGCAGGTTGCTCTATAAGCAGGGTGCGAGAATGCTCATACATGGGAAAAACGAGCATCTTCTCGATGCTTCTAGAAGGAGAAACTTCCATGGTGAGGTGGCATTCGAATGGTTTGGATCTTACTCACTTTCATGATTTAGTGGGATCATCCTAACCTCCTCACCTTATCCTCTTCAACTTATAAAAGGAGAGGAGCTCTCATGGAGAAAGTTGGCTTGGATGAGATTAGCTTTCTAGCTTTTTGGGATTAGCTTGGATTGGATTGAGCTTTGGAGATTGCTAGCTTGGCTAGATGAGCCACTTTATCAAGATAGATTGTGAATATTATCGGATCTATGCTCTCAAAATTCTTGGAGTGGAAGTGTGTGGGGAACGAAGGAAATTTGGAAGGGACCTTATGACATCAAAGCCATGGTTGTAATCTCTCTTTCACATTTAATATGATACAGTAATATAATTCTTTCCTATAAAGTTTGTTGTGTTTTATTGTATGATTCCTTGATCACATACATAGGTTTATATTGAGTTTATGCTATTACTATCACTTTGGTTGGTTGCGTTCTTTTGCAGGTTCATCATTGTATGAGCATTGGAACAGAGCTAGGATGGCGATAGCGAGAGGAAGCGGTGTTGAAACGGTGTGTCATCTATCTCTATTTA
>JASDQU010100113.1:334647-375103 GCA_032191745.1 Picea mariana
GTTATATGAAATTCCACATACCACCGGAAATGGTATGACAAGAACTATCCATATAGGATATTTTCACCAAAAACTTCATTGATATTCATCTCATTATTCCACATACAAGCATGGGTCCTCCAACCATTCTTCTAGGATAACTCAATCTGCAAAGTGTCTTCCCGTGAGGGCTTTCACCATAAGGGGACCACTTTGGAGTTCATCCATTTGTGCACCTTATCAAACATGATAAAACTATAATGATTCATCTTTGCATCAATCCACCACTGCATCATATACATCAACTATGCATCATGTATCAATGACAACTCATTGATCCATCTTCATCATATCAATGACAACTTATTGATCCATCTTCATCTATGCATTCTCATCAAGGACAATACATATTGCATTAAATCAATCATCAATCAATCAATCTTTTGACATCAATCAATCACTTGACATCAATCAATCAAACCATTGGCATCAATGAAAACATGATCCAACAAGTAGCTAATCACCAATGTTGTATGCATCAAGTTTATACAACACTCTATCCATAATATTCCAATAGTAAATAGTATATATCTACAACATTATATAAGAAGAAAACTTTCCTACTCACTATCATTGTTACCAATCATTACCACATACATTCAAATGTAGTCCACCTATTTGAATGGGAGCATTTATAAACCAGTTATTCAATTGGAGCTTCGTTACACGTTACACATCACACTCTTGCCTTGTATCTCACACGCGAGACAAATAATACAAATATGCAATTGTTTAGATGATAGATTGTGTTATTGTGACTGAGAAAGAGGCCAACAAATTAACAAAACAAGTAGCCTCTCCAAAACATGACATTAATATATACATGAATGTCTGCAACAATAAATGAAAGAATGAGACAAAAGAAAAAATGATAAAGGAGTTGACAAGGGAGACATTGCATTAACAATGGTAATTTTCCAACATTTTTATTTGTATGAGAGTTCTTGCATCTCTTAATTAATTTAATCCAGTCATTGGATATAGTGATCCACTCATCCCATGGTCCAATATAGGAGAAGAATAGTCCACCAACATAGTATATATCCCAACAAATATGCATATTCCCTATCAGTTCCATGTGCAATCTTCTGGAGCTGCATAAAACATGTGGGAATGCCAAACGAATTTAATTAATGTTAATTTAAATGGTGGAATTGACCCAGGTAGTGAGCAATCGACCTAGCAAAGTAAAGAATCACCTAAAAGTAACAAAATTGAGCAACAATGTAGTAAGTGTTGGAAATAATGAGAGGGGAGTGAATTGGTATTTAGAGAAATTAGTATTTTTGAACTTGTACTTCAATCAGATCATGTATTCAATTTATATCCAATAAAAATGAAGATTATCCAATGAACAGTGAAGAATAGTATAAGAGATACACCAATACACCATGCACAATATATAAGAAGTAATCATGTATTATTGTTCAAAGGAAGTAATGACTTCCAAAGGTAGCTACAACTTCCAAATATAAAAGGAGGGATAAATCTCCAAAAGGAATATACAATCCTCCAATATCAAAATAGGGTTGAGCTCTCCATCGTTTCCCCTTCCTTCCACCCAAGAATATATGAGAGATAATAAAACTTTACATTAAATTATTACCATCAACGAACCATCACATAAAACCTGATAATGTTTCATGAGACTTCTTCAACTTCTGCAATTATTCACTTCTTGGAATACTCTGATCCTGTAGATAACATTACTCAATGTATTCTCTAAAACTCCTCCAATTTCACTCCTTGAATCCTCCCATAGAAGGAGTTATAGAGAAAATGGTAGACCTTATTCAATTCTGGTTTATTCAGGAGAGAGAACTTGTACAACATGCCCCACACTCAATATTTAACATCAGATTCTGAAATTAGTACACATGAAACTAAAACCCATACTCTTTCCAATGCAATTGTTCTCACTTCATTTGGATTCTCTATGAAGACGTTATGATTGTTTTACTCGGAACACCTATTTATGACTAGCTTCAGGACTAGTCAAAAACCCTATCTTCCATAGAGTGTATCTACAAAATTATAATGAACAAAAATATGAAATTTTTACCACATGTACCTAGATATTTATTCTCAATAGCCTCTAAATTTCACCATCTGAATCGTTCTAGAAACAAAGTTATAGCAAAAATGGTAAGATGACCTATAAATAACATACCTTAGAACACATCACCAAAAGACTTCATCCTCCCTTGAAAGTTGGCCTTCTTTACTTCATATTTCCTCATAAATTTGAATTATATCTCCTTGGTCATTAATAAACTTGTGTATATTTAAAAATGAATGTTTAATGAGATGTATTTATACCCTTTATGTCACTTCCTTTTAACATTAGGGCTGACATGTAGTTTTTGCTTCAATTCACATTGTCATCTTCAAAAATTCATTTCTCCTCAATCGTGAGGATCCACGTGATGTTCCACATACCACCAGAAGAGACATGACTTATACTATCCATCCATGGGTGTTTTATCTGCATGTGTAATTTCCTTCATGTCTATCTACTTCGATCAATTGTGGGGTCCAAAATCCAATGGCTAGGGTTGACATCAATGACAACGACCAATGTTCCAATAGTAAGTCGACTAGGATATGGAATAGATTTTCCTAGAGGTAAAAAAATCAACCAACAATGTAACAAGTTGACCAGGATATGGATTGGATTCACCCAAGCAATGAAAAAACCAACTAGTGGTGTAATGAGTTGACTAGGCAAGTGAGAACAACTAGATACAAGAGCAAAGTGACTCAATGAGTGAAAAAACTCCCCAAGGAGCAAGAGGCGGCTCACACAAATCATGTAGGCATGTACAACCAACATATCGCCTATAGGGATGCCCACATCTATCAATTGACCTATGAAAATGATCTATATGGGACAAGCCAACAATGAATGTGTTGACTCATAATTCTTAACCTACTATTAAAGCTTGCAAAGTATTGCAAAGCCTATATATATTTCTTATGAAATAATAATAGGTGGGGTCCCCTATGAGAAAACACACTAAAGTGATTATTTTCAGACATAACATTTCACTCAGTTGAAACATCATTTTAGTTATGGTACTTCAAAGTAATGGCATAATGATTTAAACTTCTTTGTGATTTCTTTGTTAGATGATGCAAAGTATTTGTTTGCATTTAAAAAATGGCAAGTATAGCAATTTGCTAAGACATCAAACTTTGATCAAATGATAAGTGGCAAACACAACTTTGTTCTCTTCTCAATATAATTGGTATCATGGCACTCATGAAATTATTTGCAAAGAGTACGATGGATTATGTTGTTATGATTATATGCATGATGAAAATCAAAGTTATTTCCTATA
Organism: Picea mariana; assembly: GCA_032191745.1. Classification (NCBI taxonomy): domain Eukaryota; kingdom Viridiplantae; phylum Streptophyta; class Pinopsida; order Pinales; family Pinaceae; genus Picea; species Picea mariana. The sequence goes on from JASDQU010100113.1 coordinate 338,028, forward strand.
CTATGACATTCAAAGCATATTAAATTTATAGATTTGAGATATATAAAATTTTAATGGTTTATATGGTTTATATGATTTGCTTTGAGTTTGATATGTGTGTGTGTGTGTGTGTGTGTGTGTGTCTATGTGTGTGTGTGTGTGTGTGTGTGTGTGTGTGTGTGTGTGTGTGTGTGTGTGTGTGTGTGTTTTTATGTATGTACACACACACACATATATGTCATTTTTCATGTGGAAAGGAACAATGCAGTCAACACATGATTGAAAGCATCTCAAGGTGAAGTTTTGGTTTTATAATATCCATGATATAACATTTGGCATATATGAAAAATGGTCATTCGATATGTATGGTTTCTCAAGGCATATAACTTTGAGTGGCATGATTTTATTATACACAAAAGATATGCACAGAACGTATTATAATGCATGTGGTTGAAGTGGTATATAGTTGGTATAAGCTTAAAGCATCTCAAGGTGAAGTTTTGGTTTTATAAGCTCCATGATATATGATCCGGATTTTATGAGAATAACGAAATGAATACAGATTATTAAAATATGCTTAACAAAAAATAACAGGGATACAGTAAAACTAGTTTTCTATTCAATAAGGAAATAAGATGAAATTGTAAAATGCAGTGGAAAACAAGCTTGTTGGAATGGTGGCGGATTATCTCTAAGAAGAGATGTGGCGACTGCACTCATTCGCAAGAAGATGGTTACAATGAGGCTCTAAAGACCTTTTACAATAAACAAGAATGTAAAAAACCCTAGACATCCAAAAACCTAACCCTAGGAGATGAAGCATCAAAATTCATGTGGGCCCCGTTTGGGTAAGTTAGTACATCAACTTCTCAGGGTCGTAAATTTTGCATACGATCTTAGTTTTAGGTGCACAATATCCCATTGGAAAGGTCTAACCGAGAAGAAACATTTTCGAATGGCCAAGGTCAGTGCCTTGGATAGTCACCTGGTCCCCAAATCCCCAAAAAACGGTGTTTAGGGCCTCAAAATGGCCTCGAAAGTTTGGAACCCGAAAACCTGCCAAGGTGGAAAACTAGTTTTTGAGCCAATGGAATAGCTGGGTGGACATTGATATCCACCTAGATAAATCCTCCCTCATTAGGAAGAAATTGTCTCCATTTTTTTTATTTTCCCCATCAGATGAGGAAATTTCTGTTGAATTTGGCCCTAGGTGAGCCACTTGCAAGAGTTTCCCTGCTTTGGTGACTCAATAAAGATGGATCCTTTGTTGTCGAGTGCCCTTGATATATGTGTCCACAATATGATCATTGGATGCCTATTGCATGTAGTCAGGGTTGAGCTCTATTGGTGTCAACTGCTTTTCTATCTCTGAGGTGTCCAATAATGGTGGGAAATATGGCCGAAGGAGAGCCACATTGAAGACCGGATGTAGATCAAGGGGGGAATGTTGAGCTCAAAATCATTGTCACCCACATCCTTAGTGATGGTGTACGACCCATAATGGAGTGGGTGAAGCTTCTGATGGGGCCCTGTAAGGCGTTATTTTTGCAAATGCAACCAAAATTTGTCGCCCACCTGAAACTTATGTGGCACCCGATGTTGATCATGGCATTGTTTGTACTTGGAGTTAGACTTTTGTAGAATATCCTGAACCTATTGGTGGATGTGTTGGATTCTCTCAATGAACCACATGGCTTTGTTAGATTCTGGTGGAGTAGGGGACAAGTCAACCAAGGTGGTTTCCAGAGGTAGTGCAACATCCATGGGGACCAATGGTTGGAATCCCAACCCCACCTGAAAGGGGTTGTGGCTAGTTGAGCTATGCAGGGCTCAGTTGTAGCTATATTGGACATAGGTAAGACTCTCAACCCATGTGCGAGGGTGTTTTGAATTGTACATGTGCAAGATATGTATGACCATCCTATTGACGACCTCAGTTTGGCCATCTGTTTGGGGGTGGAAGGAAGTGGATTTGGTGAGCTTGGTATCCAACAGTGAACATAGGCTTGACCATAATGAGCTGAGGAACTAACTGTCACGGTCTGAGATAATGGTTTGTGGGATCCCAAAATGTACCCATACTCATTCAAAGAAGATCTTGGCAGTGGCTTCTGCTGTGATGTTCTTCTTGCAGGCGGCTAGAATCGCCATCTTGGAAAAGCGATCAACAACCACAAAAACACAGTCATTGCCCCTCTTGGTGGATGAGAGGCCCCACATGTAGTCCATTGAGATGGATTCCCATGACCTGTTAGGAGTAGGAAGAGGGGTGTACAGGCCCTATTTCTTAGTGGTTGGTTTGGCAATAACGCAAGCAGTGTAAGACCTGATATACTGGTCGACATCTTGCCAAAGTTTCGACCAATAGAAATGTTTCTACAACATTTCCATTGTATTTTCAACGCCAAAATGTCCTACCACCTGACTGTAGTGAGCTTCCCAAATCAGCTTCGCACGCAGATATGGCCCAGACGACACAAAAACCCATCCTGAAGATGGAAATTAGAGACCACTGAGTTGGCACCAAACATTTGGTAGGTGGTGGAGAAGTCAGGGTCTGTCTCGTAGAGGTGGGGCCATCTAGAGGTCTCGTGACCGCAAGAGTCTAGCACCATGGTGAGTGTCGCGACTGGATGTCGGCTGAGGTAGTCAAAAACTCGATTGGTACTTCCTGTTTTATGCTTGATGTTGAGGTGGAACTGCTGTAAATATGTTGACCACTTCTGATGGTGGTCATTCTGCAATTTGCCTTGGGTCTGCGTGAACTGTAGTGGCTTGTGATCAGTGTGGATGACTATATCCTTCCCAAGAATGTAATGTCTCCATTGACAACAGGCTTACACAATGGAGTACATTTCGTTTTCATAAGTAGGGAACTTACAAACAACATCTGATAGTGTCTCACTATGATATGCCACGGGGTGGTCATGTTGAGTGAGAACGACACCCACAAAATAGTCTAAAGCATCTGTCTTGATATCAAAGGGATGTTGCAGGTCCGATAATGAAAGTATTGGGGATGAGCACAAATGATTCTTCAATTCATTGAAGGCTTATTGTTGGGACATGCCCCACACAAATTTTTCCTTACCGCCACCCCTGGTTACTTGGATGAGGGCCCATGTGATATGAGAGAATCCCATCAAGAAACTGCGATAGAAATTGGCGAGACCCAAGAAGATTCGAAGTTCACTGAGTGTGGTTGGGGATGGATAGTCACAGATGACCTGGATCTTGGTTGGATCTACATGCACACCATGTTGATCAATGATATACCCTAAGTAATGGGCCTTGTCCATGTTGAAGGAGCATTTTTCCAAGTTTGCATATAGTTTGTGCTGGCGCAGGTGTGCAGGACCTATTGAATATGTTGCAAGTGTTCCACCCAAGTCTTGTTGTATATGAGGATGTCATCTAGATGCACCACTACAAAAGTATTGGTGAAAGGTCATAGGATATCATCCATCATCCTCATAAAAGTTGTTGGATCATTTATCAAACCAAAGGGCATGACTAGTCATTCAAAAATACCTTCTTTTGACTTGAAGGCAGTCTTCCATACATCTGTATGTTCTATTGGGACCTGGTGGTAGCTAGACTTCAGATCAATCTTACTGAAGTATTTTCCCCCATGAGTTGATCAAGGAGGTTGTTGATTCAGGGAATCGAGTATCGGTTTCATACTATGATTTTATTCAGGGCCCAATAATCAATGCAGAGTCTCCAGGTCCCGTCTTTCTTCTGCACCAACACAATTGGGCTCCCACAAGATGATGATCTAGGATGGATGTGCCCCTTGTGGAGAAGTTATTGGATCTGCCTCTTGATCTCCTCATTTTCTAACAGAGAGAAATGGTAGACTAGCCCTTTGGGTAGCGGTGCACTTGGGGTTAGATCATTGGGATGCTTGACCTAGCATTGCAGAGGTACCCCAATAGGAGAGGAGAAGATATCTGAGTATTATTCCATGACCTTATCCACTTGCTTATGTTGTGTGGGGAGATTGGTCACAGAGGCCCTGGATGTGGCTGTGATCTTTCACTCACTCTAAGAGTGAATCATGAAGAAGACAAATTTCCCGGTCTAAGAGATGACCTTCCTACATTGCTTGGCAGAGATCAAGGAAATAGCACTAGGAGGGACTGCCTCGGGTATCCTGTACAATTTCCTATTCAAAGTAATAATAACACTATGAGGCCTAGACTCATATACATCATGATGTTTCCATAAATAAGGTTGGCCCAAAAGAACATTACAAACTTTGAAATTAGCAACATCACACAATACCTTGTCTTTGAAGGGCTTGATGTTGTATGACATTCGATACTATTGGCTGACGGAGAGATCGCTTCCTTGGTGGAGCCATCCAATGGTGTAGGGTTGTGTGTGCGATGTTGTTGGCAGGGCCAGCCACGTGATGACCTCTACTGAGATGAGTTTCTTTTGGCTACCGCTATCAACTATGAAGTGCAACGGGGTGCCTTTTACCCACATCTATGAATGGAAGAGGATCTCTCCTTCTTCTGGCTCGTTTGGCTCACCAGGCTAGAGATTGGTGGTAGAAACGGTGGCACTGGGCTCCGCATAAATGATCTATCTTCCCCTTTCCAGTTCTAACTTAGAGTCAGAACCCACATCTGATTCAGAGGCTTTCACTTCGGCCACCAACGACTGCTTTGAGCGGCAATCAGCAGTGTTATGCCAAGGGCTCTTATGGAAGTTGCACCACTTCCCAATATCTTTATTTCTCTTTTTAGTGTCCTTCTTTTCTTGCGGCTTGGACTGGTTGTCCTGATACTGTCCATGTTTTCTCTATCCTTTGTTCTATGGGTTGGGGCCTCCCTTTCCTGGATTTGGCTGTGAGGGGTTCCCATGCCCATATTGTTGTGTCTTTTGTTTGAGCTTCTGCTTGATTTTGACGACATATCGGTAGGTTGCGCCCAAGGACGAGTTGTCCAAAAATTCCATTTCGGTCTGGATGTATCTATGCAGAGCACCGTGATACTTAAGCACCAGATGTTTCTTTGAATCTTTGATACCCAACTTGGTGCACAAGGTATGGAAGATATTTGTGAACTCTGGCACTACTTGGTCTCTTTCTTGCCACAGTGTGGTCCATTTGGTATACAAGTCGTCATAACTTCCGACAGGGTAGTATTGTTCCTTAATAACATCCCTGAAGGATTCCCAGGTGGTTTTGACTATAAATAATGAGGGTTCCTCTATTTCCTTTTGCTCACAGAAAGTTTCCCACCAATATTTGACATGGGGGACGACTTTGAGGAGTGCAAAAGTAATATTTTGTCTATTCGAAAAGTTATGGACAGAAAAATACCCTTCTAGTAGATTCAGCTACTTATCTACAACATCTGTGTCTATCTGACCTTGAAATATAGGAATATCGAAGTTGATTTGTACCTTGAAGGGGGTGGCGCCTCCGCTCGAGGAAGATGTGTCGCCTGTTGGTAGTCACCGAAGGATTTGCAAGAAACTATCCATCATCTCATTCCTCTGTTGTGTGAGGGCTTCCTCAAGCAAGATTTTGAAAGGATATCCCATCCCATCATCTTTATTTTCTCCTACCATGAGAGGTCGCTTGAGCGTGAAAGAGCTTTTTTCCTCAAGAGAAACAAGTTCGAGACCCAATTCTTTGTACCCTGACCTTGTTGGGGACATGCATTCAGATGACAAGGAGAAGACCACTCTGATACCACTGATGCATATTTTATGAGCAGAACAAAATGAATACATATTATTAAAATATGCTTAACAAAAAATAACAGGGATACAGTAAAACCGGTTTTCTATTCAATAAGGAAATAAGTTGAAACTATAAAATGCAATGGAAAACAAGCTTGTTGGAATGGTGGCGGCTTATCTCTGAGAAGAGATGTGATGGATGAATTCATTCACAAGAAGATGGTTACAATGAGGATTTGAAGGCATTTTATGATAAACATGAATGTCAAAAACCCTATACATCCAAAAACCTAACCCTAAAAGATGAAGCGCCAAAAGTCATGTGGGCCCCATTTGGGTAAGTTAGTACATCAACTTCCCAGGGTCGTAAATTTTGCATACGATCTCTGTTTTAGGCGCATGATATCCCGTTGGAAAGGTCTAACTAAGAAGAAATTTTTTCAATTGGCTCAAGTCAATTACAAAGGCAGTCGCTTGGGCCTCAAATCCCCAAAAAAAGTCGTTTAGGGCCTCAAAACGGTCACAGAAGTTTGGAACCTGAAAAACTGCCAAGGTGGAAAACTGTTTTTCAAGCCAGTGGAATAGGTGGGTGGCCACCAATATCCACCTGGATCAATATAACATTTGGAATATATAAAAAATGGTCATTTGATACATATGGTTTCTCAAGTCATATAATTTTTATTGGCATGATTTTACTATACATAAAAGATATGGACACAACTTATCATAATGCATATGGTTGAAGTGGTATATAGTTGGTATACACTTAAAGTTAATATGGTATACGTTGATGCATACTAGTTGCATATGGTTTAAGTTTGGCATTGGCATAAGTGTATGGTTTATTTTGGTTGGAATATCAATATGATGGGTTGGCCATGCATTGAATGGAAAAGACATGGGAATTAACTCCCACATGCCCACACTTTACCATCTCTTGCTGCTTGAAGTTTTGTCATTTATTTTCTCATTTTGGTCCATGAAGGAAGAATTTCATCTCATCTTTGGGAAAACATTCTCCTAGTGGTTGTAGCAACCATCTCGGCCTCCACTACTGGTATAAAGAGATATTGAGCAATTTATGTACTCGCTAGTCTATGAAACATCTTATGCATCAGGTTTGTGAGTTGATGAAATAGTAGTGGCTCTGAAAATTGACCGGTAATGAGTGTATTCTTATTTTCCCTATTTTCTCTTTCATGAAATGAAATTGTTGAATAATGTTCGAGGGTTTTATTTGTAAAATAAAAGAATTTTTTTACCCTCTATGCTACTTTTCCCGAATTCATACTATCACTTTTTGTTTTCCTGAGGATTTTTTTGAAAAGAATGATGGGTCGAGGAAGAAAAACAATTATGGTTCAAATCCTTTTCTGTTATGGTGAATATTTAAAAGTTATGACTTGGGTTTGAATTTTAATTCAAAGAGTCTATCCATTGTTGTTATACTTATGGGACCAACCTTAAAAAAGTACTCCTTTATTTATCTTGCCGAGTATGGTTATGAGTTGAACCTATGTCAGATATAATGGATATATGTTGAGTCTTGGCTTGGATTTGAATTCAGATTCACATACATTATGTTCGTTGTCAGAGTCTTATGCTACTAGCATTAAAATTACTCTTTCTTATTGAGTCAAGACATAGGTTCGAACTGTACATGAGATAATAAGTGTTTATTTCCAAGGAAAATCTAAGTATACCATTCATAGCCCAGTTTGTTATATGGATTTGAACCCTAGTCATATGAAATATTTGTTTTAAGTTGCATACAGTTTGAAGGGAACCATATATGTTATGGCCATATCCATTCTCATTTTGAAATGTTAAAAACTCGGATTCAAGCTCATAGTTATGTCATAGTTATGGCATGATTTTCATTTGGGGTTTATAAAAAGTTATTAACATCTAGTGCTTGGCCTTACTCATGTTCATTGTCAAGGAAGTGCGCCTTTTGATTCCATTATTGACTATAACACTAAACCCTTAATTATTTTTTGTCTACCCGAGCTCAAACCCTTGATGGTATTGATGAGATAGTTTAAGTGACTATGATTTTTGAGCTTGTTTTCCTCATTCAAATCATACTCTAATAATTATTAAGGTTTAAGGACACACCCATTCTCTATCCTAATGGTTATAATGCTAAACTTGTTATTCTGAATTTGATTTGATATCAACCTTTGCACAGTCCTAAATATATATGATATTGTGAACTGGGTTCGATTATAAAAATAAGTAAATGTTAGTTAAGATAATTGCCAGATGGACATCTAAATATTTCCAATGATAAATTCAAATACAAGGTTTGAGTTGTTAAAGTAAAAAGGGAAAATGCATATGTGTCATAGGATTAAAGGTTTGGATTTTAAGTAATAGAGAAGCATTGTGCCATGGTTTAAGGCTTTGCAACTAGGGTTTCATGCTTTGCAACTAGGGTTTCATGCTCCCTCAAATCCCCGTCCTCTCAGCCGAACACCTTTGTAAACTTTTGACGCACTATGCACCAAAGATCTGACCGGCACAACAAAATGACCACTGAAGAGGGGGGGAAATCCCCTTCAGACCACAACATTACAGTGAATGACCCACTTAATTCTTGCATGTGCAGACCATCATTCGAACTGCCACATCATCTGTGAGAACAATTCTTGCAGGATGAAATGAATGGAGGCATGGGAACGAACATGGATGCAGAGACCTCGCATCCAAAATCAGCTCGTAGATGGCTACCAAGAAAATGCATCCCACAGACCCCGACGACACCGTGATACGTTATAAAAAGTAATAGAATCGGAGAGAACACCAAGTTTATGAGGGAACATGCCCTCATAGGCAAGTTCCTAGGCCTCTAGCCTTCGGAAATAGATATGGCTCACTGGATCAAAACCTGGTGGAGCCCCAAGGGAGACTATGAGATCCAGCTAAACTCTAAGGGATTCTTCACAGTTATATTCTATAATATAGAGGACAAGGACCATGTATTTGAAGGAGGACCCTACTTCTACAACTCAGCTAGGCTATATCTGTGATTCTGGTCTGAATGTTTTTCCCTGGAGAAAGAGAACTTCACCTACGCCCTGGTATGGATTCGTCTCTATTACCTACCTCAAGAATTTTAATTAGAAGAAATCTTATCAGGCATAGGAAATACTCTTGGTAAGCATGTAAAGTCCTCACAATCCACTAAACATAGGAAGTACACCTCCTCTGCCCGAATCTACATCTATATGGATATATCCAAGGTCCTCCCAGACATGATAACCCCAAAATACCAAGATGAGGAGTGGGCATAGACAATAGATTATGAACACATACCATTCATATGTAGGAAATGCCATGATCATGGACATCTCTTTAGAGAATGCCCCCTTAACGCCCCCTCCAAGCCAACTGAGCAAAAAATCCAAAGGATGGCTTCACCCAGGTGCAGAACCGCAAAAATCAAACACAGAGGAAACCAACAGCCAACAATAGGCGGAAAAACCCCAACACCAGCTCCTTTGATGCACTTACAACTCTACCAGCAGCAACCGAGGTGGAAAACCCCCACAAAGCAATGGGATCATATGGCACCAACGATAAGGAAAGCCGCCAACCAAGGGAGGCCCCAAACCAGAAAACCTTGAGGTATCCCCCATCTCACCTAGACTCAGGAAAAGCACCAAATAAGGAGGAAGACATAGTCATGGAAATGAGTTAACAGGACCTAGCAGGAATAGACCTTGATAGACTTGAAGAAGCTCGCAACAAGAAAGATCTACAAATCCTCTCTGAAGACCATCTAAGGAAAGTTCACAAAGTCTTTCTGGACTCATCAGCAAGGGAAACCTTACGACTAGGCATAAGAGGAGATCCTAACCCAGATAAAAGAAGAAACACAAAGGAGAACAAAAGGAGGGGCAGAAAAACAGTGCAACAGCTCATCAAGGAGGTTGGCAACTACATGGTCAACTCTGGACAGATTTAGAAAGTCATCACTTGGAACATCACTTGGAAGTCTCTCACCCACCAAATTGTTAAATCATGAAAGTCATCACTTGGAACATCAGGGGCCTCAATGAATGATCTAAGCAAAGGATCCTCCACAACTGCATCAAAACAAAAGACCCAAATATATTCCTCCTCCAAGAAACAAAATGTGCGGGACAGACCGCAGAAGAGATCTTCAAAAGACGTTGGCGCAACTGCAATTCATACCACATAGACTCGAAAGGTGCAGCAGGTGGCTTGGAAATCCTCTGGAACACAAAATCGATCATTCTCAACCAAGGCCTCTCAACACTGGGCTCTCTCACAGCTCATTATCGAGCAATTGGCTCGGATAAAGATGGTTGGATCACCAATGCCTATGGACCGTAGATCATCCCTGAAAAAAAACTTTTCCTTCAAAACCTCACTTACCTTAGCTCCATTTCCAAAGACCAGAGATGGATAGTGGGCAGAGACTTCAACATGATCCTCACTCTAGAGGAAAAAAGAGGCAAGAAGAACAGACTGGAACAAGATAGCACACAATTTCAGGAATTTCAGGATCTTCACAAACTGGTAGACATAGAAAATGGAAATGGAACCTTCACTTGGACGAACAAGTGAACAGGACCCCAACAAATTGATTGCAGGCTCGACCACTTTCTTCTCTCAAAGACCTTTCTCTTGTAAGGTCCACTAGTCGAATCCAACATCCTTCCAAAACCAAGCTCAGATCACTGGCATGTTCAGCTATTGGTGGACACCTTGGCCTCTCCCAAGCCCAAACGTTCCAAATTTGAAAATTTTTGTCTCTCACATCCAGACTTCCAAAACTTGGCTCATCATTAGTGGGACATGACAGAGATACAATAGGGAACCAAAATGTACTACTTCCAGTAGAAGCTCAAGTATTTTAAGAAGCAAGTGCGAAAGTGGAACAAAGAATTCTTTGGAAACATCTTTCGGGAAAGAAAACTACTGGAACAAAAACTTGAAGCCCTACAAAAGATGGCCATCCAAACTGGACACACCCCAAATCAGCAGCAGGAGGAGAAACAAACCAGGCAACAATTGGAAGAAAGACTAAAATAGGAAGAAATTCTCTGGAGACAAAGATCCAGAATTCAATGGCTAAAATAAGGGGAAAAAAACACAAAATTCTTCCACCGCTCCATGATCCACAAGCGCTTCATTAACCGCATAACCAAGATAGAAAATGCCCAGGGCAACACCCTACTCACCCATCAGGACATCACTCAGAAGCTCACTGATTACTACTAAGACCTCCTCTCAAAGGCTCCGGTGAATCGAGCTGAGGCAATTGGGAGAGTGATCGCCAATATTCCGACACTCAACACTCAGGAACAAAATGAAGCCCTCATAACCCCCATAAGTCAAGCTGAAGTGGATCAAGCCATACAAGAGTTACCCACGGGTAAAGATCCAGGGCCCGATGGCTTCACTACGAACTTCTTTCACACCTGCTGGGGCTGCTAAGAGAAGAAGTATGACAACTGGTGGAGGAATCATGTAGCTCTGGAAAAGTCCTCCCAACCCTCAACGCCTCCTTCCTCACCCTAATACCCAAAGAAGCAAGGGTCAACAACCCAAAAAATTTCATACCCATAGCACTCTACAACGTGATCTACAAAATCGACTCAAAAATAATATCTCTCAGACTCAAACCAATCCTACCCTTCATCATCTCAAAGGAGCAGTCGGGCTATGTCGAAGGAAGACAAATAATGGACAGTGTCATTATGTTCCATGATGTCATCCACTCACTCAAAAGCACACATACACCAGGTATGCTTCTCAAGCTTGACCTCTCAAAATTCTTTGACAAACTAAGCTGACATTACATAAAAGAGGTCCTAACAACCTTCAGCTTCTGCACCAAATGGATTGACTGGATTTTGAACCTCATCTCCTCCACCTTTTTCTCAATCCTTGTTAATGGCACCCCCTCCCAACCCTTCTCCCCCTCATGGGTAATAAGGCAATGGGACCCTCTTTCCCCCTTCCTCTTTGTAATAATGGTAGAGGGTCTAGGACATTACATAAAATCCTCCATAGAAAATGGATCTTTGCAAGGCCTCCCCCTTCATGGGCTTCAACCTACGGCCTCCCATAATCAATTCGTAGATGACACCATGCTCATGAACACCCCCATGGTGCAAGAAGACAACAATCTCAACTCCATCCTCTCTAACTTCAGTGATGGCACTAGCACCTCCTTTAACCTAGCAAAATCACATCTTTTTTTCTTCAATACCCCCAAATCTGTCTAGCAACATATCTCACAGTTACTCTCTCTTCTGGTATGCTCCCTACCAACTCACTACCTAGGCCTCCCCTTGTCATATTTGGCAACCCGCAACCTCTCATGGGACTCTCTCCTTCTCTCCATATCTAATTGCCTCAGTAGCTGGACCTTTCGCTTGCTCAATCTTCCAGCCATAATTACCCTTCTCAAATCAGTTCTCCAAGCCATACCCGCCTCTCTTTATTCCGATCTTGATGCCCCTCAATTAGTCATAAAGAAAGTTTGAAATCTCCAGGGAAACTTCCTTTGGCATGGCCACAACCCAGACAAGAAATAGGCTCTAGTCAGCTTGGAAAAAGTCTGCAAACCCAAATCCCTGGGGGGTTTTGGCCTCCACAACCCAGGAAAACTTAACAACACTATGGGAGAAAAGATTTGGTAGAGATGGATCAAAAATCCAACAGAAATATGGGCTCAGCTCTGGAAACATAAATATGCTCCAGATATCCAAAATTCACACTGGATCTGAATGCAGGACAAACTTCAAGGCTCCAACATCTGGAATGTTGCTTGGTCGAACAAACCACTTATCCAGGAGCACGCCTTCTGGGAAATCAACAATGGTCAAACTACTAGGTTCTGGACTGACTCCTGGAAACAAATGTCACCCCTTCAATCAGATGAAACTTTGCTTCACTGTGAAAACCACATACAAAATATTTCCACAGCTAAAGTAGCAGACATGTGGGCAACCAATCCAAACAATCATTCCTGGAGAACCTGGAAATCAATGCATCAAAACCTACAGACAACAGGAAAATGCAACCTACAAAACTGGACTCAAGCACTCGCTTCTCGAAGAATTTGAGTAAGCAATAACCCTGACATTCTTCGATGGGTACACTCACCCAATGGCAACTTCACTCTCATAGAAGGATACACTCTGCAGGAGGGATTTCAATCTATACCAAAGGATCCCATCTAGACCGCAGTCTAGAAATCCAATTTCTGGCCAAAAATATCCACGTTTCTTTGGCTCCTCCTACAGAACAAGATCCTAACTTGGGAAAATCTTCAGAAAAGGGGCTTTATTGGCCCTTCGATCTGTCACTTATGCAAAAAAAATGAGGAGACCATGGAACATCTCCTCAACAACTACATCATCAGTGCTGATATTTGGGATCATGCCACTCATCATATGTGGATAACTCATCGAGACTAATGCAACATCATAAGCACGATCAGAAATTGGGGACCAGGACATTACAAATGCCAAATTCTCAATAGGATCTGGCAGCTCTTACCAGGCTTCATCATTTGGAAACTATGGAAAGAATGCAACAGGAGATTCTTTCACTCTCATACCTCCACCCCCGCAATTCTTTGGTCCACCATCCTCTCACACCTTCAAGAGACCCTCTAGCTCCATCCTTGAACCAAAGATGACCAACATTCTGACCCTACAGAACTCTTAATTCTTAATTCCTGGGTCCTTACGCTCTCCTCCACCTTCTCCCCACCACCCCCTCTTCCCTTTCGGTCATCCCCATGNNNNCCCCCCCACCATACTTTCATAAAATCAACTTCAACGGAGCCTCAAAAGGCAATCCAGGCCCCTACAGGGAAAGACAAGTAGTAAGGGATAGTATTGGCAGACTGCACATCATAACAACAGAAAACCTGGGCCATTATACCAACAACTCAGTATAGATATTGGGTATGATTAGATGAGTCCAACTATCCCTGGACCATAACCTCACCTGCCTCATCATTGAAGGAGATTCAAAAGTTATAATTGAGTTAGCCTCCAAAATCATCAATGGCAGGAACCTAGAAAAAATCACCCCAAGATGGCACCTGTTGGGCCCCCTACAAAGTTTTCAAGCTTTACTCAGACCCTCTCTAACCATCCTCACCTCCCACATGAGAATGGAAGCAAAAAAAGTGGTAGACAGACTGGCCAATGCAGGGGTAGAACTCACACAACAGATCACCCTTATGACCCTTAGAAGACCCCAGAGCTCAACAATTTGGACTCACTTCTAGGAGTTGGCTCAAAGGGACTATCCTCACTTGGATGGGGTGACACTTGGTGAAAGGAGGGAGACAAGTGGTAGGTATAGCTGGCGTGGAGATTTAATACTCCAAGCCACCACCCCCGACGCAATTAACTCCCCATGGTGTTCACCATAAGGGATATTAATTCAATGCGCCTGGGAGAGCTCTTGAACGAGCGATCCAGCCAGGCCACTGGTAATAGGCGACTGAACTAATCCCATCATCCTTCAATGGCATCAATGGCTCCCAACAACGTTATAATCGACCAAGGCACACACTTTCTCCTATCTCTTGCAAGATTCCTCCTCTGCGTAGTGCTGCTCGGTTGTCCTGGCCTCTTTGCTTGCCTCCTTCATGTCCTCTGAATCTCTCCCGACCACAATCACCCTCACTCCCTGGTTCTCATCATGCCATGGGATCGAGGCAAGCCCATGCATTCCTCAAGGAAAAATAATGCCTACACCTGAGACAACCGGCTCATAGCCTCTCAACAAGCCTTGATTGCCCATTTTAGCCGCCCCCACATACCTACATGCAACACTCAGTCCACCCTGTGCATTCCAAAAGCGGAGAACCTACCTACCTCACCCCTGACTCAAGCTCATTCTCCCCTTCGCATTCCCAAATTGGAGACCCTATCCCTCACTGAGCACTCTCAACTTTTGCTCAATTTTTGTAAATTTTTGTAAACAGAACCTCCACCATTTTAGACATATCACCACTTGGAGCCACCTATTTTGGTTTCTGTTTTGTGGTGGAACAGGTGGCTGCCAAACGATGCACAGGTGTACACTCATGATGATATAATACAAGGATCCATCTTTTTATTTACAAAAAAAAAAGGATTAAAGGTTTAATATATAGATGAAAAGTTCATTTTACTTAAATTGGGCATTCACTCCACATTATTTATCACTTTCCAGACATTATTCCCATATTTCCCAAATCATACTTCATTTTAATTTCATGTTATTTTCCCCTTGTTTATGTAATTATAAATAATGGATTAGGAGAATCCTTTTAAGAAGGAATACTAAGGATTAGTTTATGATGGATGGCCCATATATGGAATTGACTTTATTCTTTTGGCCAAAGGATGATACATGGGGAGTTTATCATTTTTATTTGGATGTAGTAAGCTCATATCATTATGCAGTTTGGAAGTATAGTGTGGATAAAAGGATTAATTTGGGCATGAATGTTTTGGAAAGTTGTTTATGAATATTTTGTAAGGTACTTCACACATATTTTTAGATTTACAATTGAGAATTATACAATTTATGAACAAAAATGATTGACCGTCTGTAGACAATGAAAATGAAAATTTCATGCATTCTTGTCATCTCATAGCATTTTCGCTAATTAAAACTCCCTTTGTCATTATTTCCTTGCAATCTATTTATTCATTTTTCAATCATTTCCCTCAATGTTCAAAGAGATAATTAATTGTTCATATGAAGAGAATGTTGTAAATAAGTGTACATGTGTACAATTCATATCTTTGAAAGAAAAATAGTAAGAGGGTTTCTTGTCAGATGTCATTTTTCTTCTTTGTTTTCCTTCTTTCCCCACTCATTTCTCCCTTGCATTCTTGAATTGATTTGTCTTATTCAGAGTCATAACTTAGTCATTTCAAGAAAAAATGTATTAGATGTTTGATATATTGTGTATTGTATTTTTACTAGTTGGGATGGCGATGCATATAGATGATATTTTTCAATCAAGGAAGTAATCGGAGTGAAAACAAAGGTTACAGGGGTTGAAGAGGAATAGTGCCCAATGTGTTTGGGAAACAGAGAAGAAACAAGAATATGGGATTCTCAATACATTTTGATGTTGATTATGAATAGTTCAATCAGTTGGTGCAAACCAACTACCTAAATCTTGTTGGACATCCTGCATTTCCACCTCCTCAAGCTCATCCTAATCCTCCCCTACAACCTCGTCCTAGTATTGTTGACTTCCTTGAACCTCTTATGCATCCAACCACTGATGGATGAGGAATTTTTTTGGTAAATCCTCCTTTTGCAATAGCAAGTTGGCCTAATAACCCTTTTCCACCACCTCCTCCTCTACACTCTATGCCTCATGTTTCATTTGCTACCTCTATGGCGCAGTCAGTTCAAGTCCCTAGAAACTAAAAATTGTTTCCCATTGAAACCAAAATGGACAAAGGAAAACAACTTCTTAATTCACCAAGCTCTAAGTCATCTGAATTCTCTTCCATACAATCAAAACATCCTTCGTCCCAAGCATAAAGAAATCATAGAAAAAATACTTTCAATTATATGCACCTCGAGATAGAGAAACTGGAAAAAAAAGGTTTGTTGATAAAGACTTAAGCACGGGGCTTCTCTCTAAAAAGGAAGTAAGCAAAGAAAGGAATCATCTAACAAAAACCATTATTTCTGATTTATTTAAATTCGTATGATGACATTTCCACCTTGACACTTGACGCATATTTTGGATATCAAACACATGATATTATTTTTGAAAACTTTTAATATCATGTCATTTTGATAATTTTGGGGAGGTACAAGTGTTTGTTGATGTGGCATGTTTATATTGGTTACTTTTTAGTATACTTTATGATGTTGATATATACATGATATTTAATTATATTTTGGATTTACAAGGGAAATGTTGGAAATAAATGAATGAAGACTTAGGGGGACCCCATCTATTATTTATTATTTGTTTACCCTTATTATAAATAAAAGTTGTCCTCTCCTAACTAAATTTATTAAACTTTAAAACAAAAAAAGGTAGTTGGACTACTCAAACTACTTTTTAAAGACATAAAAGGAGGAGAAAAAGACAAATTAAGGACATGAGAAAATAGAGAGAGAAAACTTTTAATAAGGTTTTATCTTGCCTCAAGTGAGAATGTGTTCATTCATTCCTTTCTGAGTTTCTTTAGAGCTATGTTATCTTGTTGATAGCAGATTTATTCTAAAAGTGGTGAGGAAAGGACTATGAAGCATTAATTATTAACATGCTCCAATGTCATTCATTCTTCTTGAAAGTATGTTTAGTTTTAGTTTGAAGTTGTGAAATTTATTTTAGTGCTGTTTAATGCTAGTTTTACAGAGTCAAGACAATAATGCACTTGTAGCTTGGATTGATCTAGTTTATTTTTCAGTTCTAGTCTTCTTCTTTTGAGACACCAATTGTCTATGCATGATTCAAATAACATCTTAGACTTCTAAGTCTAATTCTAATCCAAACCCTCACAAGGGTTTGAAAATATAAACATAGTTGTAACTCATATTGATATCAATAAAGTTATTTGTTGATTTCGTCTCATTTATGAGACTTGTTGTACACTTATTTTCAGATTTATGTTATCTTGCATTCACTTATTTATATATTTTATAAATTCATTTTGCAAATACATTTTCTATTTTTTAAATTTATTTCACATAAAATATAAAAATTTCTATAATAGCATCAAATCCAAGAATATATTTCTTGAGGTCTGATTGGGATTTTTGATAGGCTATAAACATAGGGTGATAATCCCATCTATCTCATATACCATAGTGAGGTTCGTAAATGCTTGACTGAGGATTTTTCCATTCCTCCCATCAACATCTATTTGGAGACCATATTGGGGAGTGCTTTTTACTCTCTGGTTGTTTTCTTTTCTTTTTCTTTTTCTATTCTTTTTGTTTAATGACTTTTCCTACCCCACAACATCCAAACATAAGGTTTCATCTTCCTGACTAAAGAAGTATCACATCAGGTCTTTTTTATCTTGTTTTAGAGACTTCCCTCTTATGTGAAGAACTTGAACATTCTTGGGAGGTTATCACTCGAGATATTGAAATCCAATAACAAATATAATCCATTCAAAGGAAGACTCAAAATCAACCTCTCCAATATAAGGTTGTCTTATGGCCACTCAATCTCATCCATCAAGATGAAAAAAGGTCATCCCCCCGAATTTAATCATTTATTTGAGATAGGAAGAAGAAAAGCAGTCTTAGAAAGTCTTCAGCCAAGGCTTCACAGATATTTATCTGATTATGAGACCGTGAGTTGGTTACTTGAGCTGACCTAGGTTCTGATCTCGAATAGGTTTCCAACAAAACCCTCAAAATTATTGTCCCTCTTGGTAAACTAGAAGGAAACGCCGTGCACAGAGTGCACAGCCGGGTCTCACCCAAGATATCTTTATGGGGGACTGCAATACTCATGTGTTTTTAGTCTAGGAAAGAGTGTGGAATATGTTTTGATTCCTTTCCTTATGCATCAATATCATTATTCACTCATCTACTTCTAGGATTCATTCATCATGAAACTATACATGCATGTTATTGTAATGATATTTAATCATTCATTATTTAACTGATAATTAACATAACATCCAAACAATCATTCAGACACATGAACACAATGGATTTACCATGGTTCACCCCCTACTAGGGCTATGTCCACAAAGATCTGTCTCTTTTTCTCTTTTATTCATTCTGCTGCAAAATTTTCACTGTGCGCATTACATATTTAGGATTACAATCAAAATGAGGGTGAGTACCCTATGGGAGGCTAACTAGATCACACCAAGCTCCACATCCTATGACCTAACCCTAAAAAACTAGCATATCTGACTCCACAACCATAACCAAACTCACAATAATCAACAACATACGAACTCATAATAATCGACCGACTTCATCCTTGACCTCCTAGGTCTTTATTTATACTAATCTATTGCCTTATAGCCATCACAATATTGTCAAAAACCCTAAACCTAACATGGTTAGGCATGTCTATATGTGCACCACACTGCTTTTCCTCCTGCATGTTGCTTTCCCTTCTTTTTTTGCATGCTGCTTTTCTTCCTCCTATTGTGCACACACTCCAAAAATAGGTCTTCTCTCCCAAAATAGATCTTTATCCCAAAATAGGCCTACGCCAACAGGTCCCAAAAACTGACATGTGGCTCATCTAGAGCCACTTAGGTGTTTTTTTCTTCTTGTACATCCTTCTACAAGTCGTGGAACATTTCTTCTAGTTCCTTCCCTTTTTCTTTCACATGCGTAGCTTTTTATACTAGCGCCTCATCCATCTACGTTGTTATATGTTATTGCAACAATGTTGTGCTCTCTATATGTGCCTCTGCCATCCTTGTCTTTTCTTCTTCCAGTTCCATAATTATCTACGTTTCTTTCTCCTGGAGGGGCTCCAACTGGGATTGCCTTGCTTACTTATTTATCTACACAGTTTTTAAGTATGTCCACAGGGTCTTCATCTCATGCATGCCCTTCAATCGTTCTGTGATACTCATGTATTTTTGTCACTGCTTCAACTCCCACATTGCAATGTTGATTTTCTCTTCTTGTTGGTCCAATTGTTGGACCTTTTCATCCTCCTCCAAAGTAGTCTATATTTGCACAGTTCTATCAAAAGTTTATGTGACTTCCTTGGCTTCCCTTGACATCTCATATGTTTGGAAGGTTGCATGTTGTTCTCTTTGTTCTCGGACTTCAAGAGGAGTCGTAGGATTACATTTTTCTTCCAAATCCTCTATCTCCTTCCTATATCCCTCGATTTTCCATGTAATGATCTTTATATTTTCATCTACACTCTTATTTGGTGCTTACGCATTGTCTAGAATTCAGTTATATACCGATGTTAGTCCCTCCTGTAGCTTGTCGATGCATTATTTTTCCTCCTCCGTCTTCAAATTCAACTGGTCACAGGTAATCTGTAACATCTTTGTGACCCCCTTACCAACTTCCAAGTTGGTGGCATCTGCACAGGCTTTGGATTGTACCTCATGCATTACACTTGCCTGGAGTTCGTATAGTGATTTCATGGGTATCTACGCTATGACCAACTGAAATTGGGCTATGTCCCCCATGGGTTTTTGTGCAGTCTCCTGATCAACTCTGAGAATCTATTGTGTGACCATGAATATGTCATTGCCTTGCATAAATGTATCTTCTTTTTCCTTCTGTGTCGGTGCTTGGTGTGTTTTCTTTGTTAGCTCTGTCTGTTGCGCTGCAACTTGGTGCATTGTATGAATTTGCAGTCGTTGTAGAGTATCAAGGACTTTTGTGAGTTTTTCCATGATATACTCTCTCTGTGCTTCTGCGATGTGGACCACATCTTACCCCCTGTCTTGGACCTTGTCTACCACAAGCTCAACATCATCTTCTATCAGGGTGATAACTGGGGCCTTCTTGGTGTATTTAATCTTTTTGTGTGTTTCCTCAACATGCATTGTAGTTATTTTTTCCGAAGATGGTTGCACCCCACTCTTTGTCATCTGTTCCCCCTCTTCTTTGGTCCAAGATGTTTTTCCATTCTTGGCATCCCCCTGAACTTCTGCCTTAGGAACCGTTTTTGTCCTCCTTGGCCTCTTCGATACTGTGCTACTTCCAGATGCCTGAGTGTGCGCCGCAACCTTCCTGGTGTTAGTAGCCAGGATATTTGTCTTTGTTGATGGCCCTGCCTTGGCTTTCCCCTTTGGTTTGGATGATGTCGTCATTGTTGGATTTGTGCCTAGCTTTTCTACTAGAACCTTCCACTACACAGGCTAGTCTTTGTTTATCCAATCGACCTCTTCTCTAGTGACGCAATACTACATATCCAACAATGTATTCTCTGGAACCCTTGCAGCTTGGATCCATGTATGGTGTTTGGATTCCTTAAACCGAGCTATCCCTTCAAACTCTTGTACCATGTCCACCTGAATGCATCATATATTGATCGTTCTTTGTTGCATGTCTTCCAAAAACATAACGAAGACTGTGTTGTTTGCTTGCTCATTTTTATTGTCTTTTTCTTGCCATAGGGATTCATATCGCACTCCATAGCACTTCCCCAACCTATCAAAAAATTTTGAAAACTTTGGCTCCTACCACCCTGCCAAGGATATGAGGATAATTAGCCAGGAATAATGGAACTCGGTTCCATTGTCCTGTGCATCTTTGCAATCAATCAAAAATTGGTTTAGGAGGTAAGGCACCAAAATAAACATTACCCCTTTCATGCACTGCGTGACAACTGCGATGACTCCTGTTGGAGCCTCTTCTTTTCTTCATTTTCTCAGCAACTTGCAAGCCATGAGCTTGTTGGAGAACCTCTTCACGTCATCATTGATATATTTGAGAACAATGACCATGTTCCCTCTGTTGGTACCAAACTACTCCTTGACGCTCACATCAATCTCTTTCTCGTGTGCTTTGTTGTGAAGGTACTCTTCTGGTTGTGCACCAACTGTGAGAGACCATGTAATTTTGGCGATCAACTCCACATCAATATGGAGTGGCCTATCCGTCCATAGAATTCTTCCATGTACCCAGGCCAACAATTTCTTAACGCACAACCCCACATTCTTATCACGCCTGAAGTGTGGTATGTCCAGGACATTCATGTTCCCGGAGTTGTATATCCTTGTTATCCACTGCGTAGGCTCCATGATAGGTCTTCCTAGGGGTCCAATATCCCATGTTTCTGCCAATTAAGATTCCTCAGCCAGGTCTGGAAAGTTTTTCGTGTCATAGATGTCGTGATCCGAGTACCTAAATTTGGGCACCTTCCCAAGCATGTCCTCCACAATGACCATGACATCCAGGATGTGAGGGAGTGTTATTTCAGTTGTTTCTTGTGTTTTTCTTTTTTGATTGACTGTTGTATGGACCTCTACTAATTTTTGGGTTGTATCTTCCTCCTCTCCCTCAGAATCTAGCTGGTTGGTAATATCTTCGACCAACACTTCCTCTATGCTCTGCCCCTGTTGTTGCTCCTTCCTTCCCTTGGGCTCGGTAGGTATTTATACATTAGGGTTTGTACTACCATTTTAATTTCCAGAGATCTACCCGTTTTCCCCTTGTGACGATGTTGAGGTTTCCTCCTTAACCCTCATCAGGCTGAGTGAATTTGTTTCTTAGGTAGTGACATCTTCTAGTTATACGATATTCTCGGGTTCCACCATCCTTTAGTTTCTTCTTTGGCCCTGTCAATTCAGCCAAACATATTTCCCTGGAGCACCAAAATTTAGAGGTGTCATGTTGTATGTGGTTTGTACAATTGTTCTCTTATTCACACAATTTTTCCTAGGTCACACACTTCTAGCTTGCTCTATGCTCAAAAATTGCTAAGTGTCAAGATAACCCGTTCTTTCCGCACTTTATAGACCCGATCATAACTGTTTAGCCATATTTTTTACTTTTTTCATGCATTTTCATAGTGTCCAATTTTCCTGTGCGTAATCCCCTACTTTTTATCGCACCACTTACTGTGCACTACTTTTTCCGCATTCCCGTCGTTCAACCAACTTCCTCCTCTTTTTGTATTTTTCTTCTTTTTCTGTTTTTGTATTCCTTTTTCTTATTTTTCTTGTTTTTCTCCTTTTTATGTCTTTTATAAGTTTTGTTCTCCTAATAAATACTATAGTACACTATGTACATGTCTTCCTTATTGTGTTGCAATTACTGAGAGTTTGTAGATCGACTATTCATATATAGTTTCAGTTGGATACTGTTCACCATTCTTTTCAGCTCTGCTCCTGTAAATTTCTTTAGTTGCATAGATCCTCCATCTGTGACATGATTCAGTTCATATGGCCCTAGCTAATGCATTATGAATTTACCAAGATGATGCAAAAATTTATTGTCATAGAGGAGAACTAGGTCTCCCTCCTTAAATCTCTTCTTCTTTATGTGTCTGTCATGTCAGGCTTTGTCCCTTGCTTTATATACCTCTTGGTGGAATCCTACTAGAATCTTGTCTTCTTCCATTTACATTAGTTGACTTAACCTCTCTTTTATTGTGCCTCTTTCTTTCATATTTGTAATTGTTGCTATGCACAAACTAGGTACCAAAATTCCAATGGCACCATTGCTTCCTGTCCATACACCAATATGAATGGTACATGTCATGTCAACTTCTTTCATGTAGTTATGTATGCCCATAGTACTGTTGGTATTTTCAAATCCCAATCATCTATATTAACATTTCAGATCTTTGTCAAGGCATTCTCCAAAATTTTGTTTAAAGCTTCTACTGTTCCATTTTCCTAAGGATTATATGGTGTACTCTTCTGGTGATATACTTCAAACTCCTCAGTGATAGCCTTAATGATACTATTGATAAAATGGGTTCCTTAGTCACTCATCAAAATCCTGGGGCATCCAAATCTTGTGATCACTTGATCAAATAAGAACTATGTTGTATTCTCCGCGCTGCAATCCTTGATGGGTGTTGCTTCTTCCCATCTAGTTAAGTATTATGTCATAGTAATGGTGTATCTAGCTCTTGACCTTATTGTTGGTGGATTGATAGGTCCGAAAAAATCTATTTCCCACTTGTCAAATACCTAAAGAGTTACTTGTGGTCTTAGGGGAATCTCATCCCTCTTGTTGGGTTTGCCAACCCTCTGATAGACATCATAGTCCTGGAAATATTCTTTGGCATCTTTATGAACTGTTGGCCACCACAAACCTGCACACGATACTTTCTACATGGTATATTTCCTTGCATAGTGTCCTCCATCTATACCTTCATGATATTCTACTAAAACCCTGGGTCATTCATGTTCTAATAAACACCTTCTCAAGATGATATTTGCACCCATATTGTATAAATGACCCGCAATAAGTTGATAGTTTGCAGCTCTAACTACCATGTTTTTCTTCTACGTAGTACAAAAATCCTTTGGTGCAACTCTTGTACTTAATAATTAAATGACATCATCGAAGTACTCATCAACTACTTGTACTAAAAATAATTGTGCATAAGGGAATTTTTCTTCCAAGTTAGTAGATTTTTCTCCATTGGTTATCCTTGACAAGTGATCAGGGAATGCATTCAACTTCCCTAGTTTAACTATTACCTCAAAATCAAATTCCTCAAATAATAACAACCATCTACATATCCTCCCCCCCCCCCAACACTGGCTTGTTGACTAGATATTTGAGGGTAGAATGATCTGTGAACATTTTAAAATGTTTTCCCAATAAGTAATGGCGGAATTTCTGAAGTGCATATACCATGGCTAGGCATTCTCTTTCTATGGTGTTGTAATTATTCTAGAATTCTAATAACTTCCTTCTTGCAAAGGCTATAGGAAGATCTAAGTCCCTTTCTCTTAGATGCGCCATAATTGCTCCAAGTGGTATTGTTGATGCATCTACATGCACATGGAATGTCTTTTCCAATATGGAAACACTAATATAGGTGTTGTCACCATATTCTCCTTTAAAGTATCCAATCCCTATTGAGAATCCTCATCCCACTGAAATATGGTGTCCTTCTTCAACAAATTTTCCATTGGTGTAGTAATCTGCACATACCCCTTGATGAACTTCTTGTAGTACCCTGTATGTCCAAGTGTGGCTCCTAACTGGTGCACTAACTTTGGTGGTGGTATGTTCACAATTACAACAATCTTAGCATAGTCAACCAGTAAACCCTATCTACACATGATATGTCCCAACAACATTCCAAAAGGTGTGCCAAAAATGAATTTCTTGATGTTTAATGAGATATGACATTGCCTGCATATTTCCAACATTAGTCTTAGGACTTCTACATGATCTTTCAAAATACTAAAAACAATCCAGTCATCCAGATATACTTCTAAAACTTGATGTATGAACTCAAAATCAGCTATGACCACCCTTGAAAAGATAGTTGGTGCATTCTTCAATCCAAACGGCATAACTATATACTGATATGATCCCCATTCTTTAGCAAAGGTAGTGTTATTCCTATCCTTTGGAACTATTTTGATCTGATGGTAACCTGAGAATCCATATATAAATGAATATGTTTCTTGGCCTCCCACATTCTCCAATACCTCACGTGTAAAAGGGGTAGGGAAATGATCATGTAAGAAAGCATCATTTAATTTCCTCAAATTTACACAAATCTTGATCCCCCCCTTGATTCTTTTCATGGACTACCATGGGACTAATCCATTTAGATTCCTCCACTGGTTCTATGCTACCAGCTTCTAAGATTCGGTCGATTTATGCTTTCACTCTCTTCTTATACATTGGATCCATATTTTAAGGTCTATGTCTGATAGGTGTGGCATCTGGCTTTAGAGGCATCTTCATCTCACCTAGCTCACTTGTTATTCCCTTCATCTTTGTAAAGGTTGTTGGAAATAGGTCATTGTATTCGTGCAGTAACTCTATTATCCTTTCTAGTGTCTGCTCATCCCAATAATATCCAATGCTTTCCATTTTATGGTTTTCTTCTATCCCAATGTTAACTTTCTTGACCTTGATTGGTGCATCAAATTCCTCTGACTCCATAGATGGACCTTTCACCTCTCTTTCTCCTTCAATCTCTATGATCTGAATTTTCCGTGGATCATCTTCATCTGGTGCTTCCTCTATGACATGATAACATGAGAGTAAATATTTGACTGTCTATCTATTCTGCTACTGATATTCTGTTATAATATCCACCTCAAGTTCCTAAAAGAATATCATTCCTTGTATCATCTTTAGAGATGAATCAATATTGAGGTTCTCATGCTCAAATGATAAAGTTACCACAAAATTTTGTTGTAATATTGTCCATTCCGTAGTACCTCTGTGAATTTTCTGGTATATGTACCAATTCCTTGGGATCCCTTCTAATGTATGGATAAGCTAGTGAGGCCATTCTTTTGGAGGTGTCAACCTCCAATGTGTTATGCATTTCTCTAGGTTCTAATTTGGTATTCCTCGCCCATTATACTTCTGGACTATGTTGCTCCCCTGTTCTTTACCAAATCTAATGTGCAGTATCCTTTTACATTGATACCAGTCCTAAATTGTTTCCTTATGCACGCCCCACCATCTATCAGGTGCTTCCTTTGTGCAATATCCAAGGCTAACAACCTTTGATTTTCCAAAACTTCCTCCTCGTAGTTTTTCAAGTATTCCTCTAAGTCATTCAACCCATGAAAACTGGGAGGTTCCCTTATTTCTATACCAACCCAACGTACTACGCAGTCTATTCTTATGCACCTCCTTGTGGAGACTTCATGTAGTATCTACCATTAGTTCTTTAGACCTGTGTCTGAGTTTGAAGCACACGATCTAATGCTTCACCAACTAAGTAATCCATCGACAATTGGGTTGACATAATATTCTTCTCGCGCAATAGTTCTATATAACTAATTTATTTCTTCCAAGTCCAACACGTCGCCTCTACAAACCTCTCTCCTTTTGAAGGATCCAATGGTGCAATCACTTTGTACTCGCCTTATTCAAAAGTCAGTTTCTTTGTCTTTAGGTTTATCATAACATGGTTATCAAATGACCAATCCAATACAAGTAATGCTAGGTAGGGTGTTGTGCCATCTACTATCTCTATCACTTCGAAATATGCCACAATTCGCACTCCATCCAAGTCTATGGTCACACATTAAAGTCTTTAAATTGATAACACTCTCTGTTGATTTGCTAGTTTCAACTGAACAAGTGAATATCCTAATGTGGGTTCCCCCATACATTGCCATGTCTTCTTAGGAAAGACGTTTACTTCAGAGCCTAAATCGAGTATGATATCTCCCATGTTGAAATCCCTAATGTTGGCATTTATCTTGAATTCCCTACTTCTTCTTCTTGTATGAAGATGATTGACAATATTTTTCTCTAAGTTCCCTTTTACTTATGTGTTTCATATTTCTAGAAAATTATGTAAGACCTTAACAGATGATGGATCATTCAATAACTTAACACAGGATTACAGAAAATTCTTTATGTTACTTACTTTCTGTAAAGGTTGTCCTTTTCTAGTATGATCCATTGAAGATGGAATCTCGTACTTTGGTGGATCCTGAGTTTGATGCACAATTGAAGTAGACGCAATGTTCTCTTTTAGAATCTCTTGTTTGGCCTCCTTAAATGTTTCTTTTTCTTTCTGCGCGTCAAAATGCTTATGTGGCTCAATATTCTTCTTAACCCATTGGTGTTGAGATAGATATTGTTTTTTTGCATCAACATGTGTCTTGGATCCTCCTCGAGTGACCATATTGATGTTTTTCCCATCATCCTAGGCTTCTACAGAAATCCATTTGAAATTTTGATTGTTCTGGTTCTTTTTTTCCTGTATTTTTCCCAAGAGTGTTGGGAAGTCTTTTGTTTCATGGTCTGTTGCACGACAATACATGTATGTCACAGGTGGAAGTGGAAAATACCTTGCATAATTTCCTAGTTGTTGGTAGTTGTGGCATACTACTCTCCCTCTGCGTTGTCCAAAACCTCCTCTTCCTTGGCCTCCACCTATGAATCCACCTCTATCTCCTTGCGGTGCATTGTGTTGGGGTACCTCGTTATATTGCGTGGGATTATATTGTGGTTGTGAATTCTTGTACTGTGGCTATGTGGGATTGAATTGTGGTGGAACCTGGTTAAAATGAGGTGCATCTTGCCCTATGATCATCTCTTCTTGCACCCTGTAAGTGTCTAAAGTTATTTCTCTCATCAGTTCCAGTGTTCTACAGTCCTTATCATCAAGACCCAATGATTTGAAAAAATTATAGTATGAACTCTTTGGTATTGTCTTATACTTTTGCATCATTGGACAATGATATGGATCATTCCCATGTGTCTTACAAATATCACACCATGGTCCTCCTATTTGCAAGGGGTTTGGCACCCCTACTGCCAAGTACTGTGCAAAAGTTGGACATCCATTCTTATGATGTCCTTCATTCCTGCATAACATACACCAAACAACTTCTATATTCTCTTTTCCCTTACTCTGGTTCAGTTGAAATGTCAGATTCTTCATATCCTCTTTCATATCCTCTATTGTTGGATCTGTCTGCTAATACTGGTTTTCTTCCAGCTATAGGGTTGCTTGCAGGGCCTCTTCCTGATTTTGGAACTTTTGTTGTCTCAAAGGATACTTCAAGTGTGGTAACAATGAGTTCACAAATAACTGCCTATGTTTCATGTCAGTAATTGAATACTTCAACTTATTTTTAGATGTTTGAGCCTTTGATCAATCTCCCACAGAATCACCTAGTTTTTTCCTGATTTTGATCATTTCATTCATGTACTGGTCTTCTGATCTTGTCTTCTGAAACTCATTTACCAATAGCTTTTTCACCTCTGCGATAGTCTTTGGTACTCCTTGTGGACCGTTTACATCAAGGCTCGTCTACCAGTCCAACGCCCAGTCTATGAGTGTGATAACTAACTACATGAGTTTTGTATCCTCATCTGTGATATGCTTTCCTTCTCGTACCTTTTCATAGATGAATAGATTCTTTTCAAGGTCCTCAGATGCCTTGTCCTGAAACTTTGGTAATCTGGTGGTGGAATCTAGTCCTGCCATTTTGAACTGTGTTGAACTACTATCTTTGCATGGTGTATATAATTGGTTGTTACTTATTGAAATTTATCCCCTAGTTGGTTGTCCTTGATTGGACCCTTGACCTGTTTCTCCTCTTCCACTAAAATTTGGTTGTCTAAAAGTTGGTGTTCTTATAGGTGTATTAGTCTCACATGGGGTTGTAGGTTCCACACTGAATGTGATCTAGATTGGAGTTCTGCCTTATGTGCCTGACCCTGGACCTCTTTTTTTCCATTCATATGTTGTGTTCAATATTTCCTCAATATGATCTGCATCCCAGAGATCCTCTACCTCTTCTTCATCATTCTCCAAGCCCTCTATGTTGGCTATGGCCCT
Source organism: Picea mariana (assembly GCA_032191745.1). NCBI lineage: Eukaryota > Viridiplantae > Streptophyta > Pinopsida > Pinales > Pinaceae > Picea > Picea mariana. The sequence goes on from JASDQU010100113.1 coordinate 366,655, forward strand.
CTTTTTGTTATTCATCTTATATTGGTAAGGTTTTCCACTACACATCTTTCTAGATTTTTCCATTATTTTCTTTAGTTGGTCCTATTACATCATTATTAGGCCCTTGGCATACTTTTTCTTCCCCTTATCCATCTCCATGTCCATATCTCAAACTCATGTCAGTGTTTCCCCCCTTCCCCCATGCGCACAGGGAAGTTTAGTTGTTTGATTCCATGGTCATCACACTTTTTTCATAAAATAAAATATTAATAGAAGTATAAATTGATCGGATGTACATACCTTTAGGTCCTCTCAAAAAATATGGCTCTACATCAGTGTATGACTTCACAGTATCAACAATAAATTCGATGATAAACCCTGAAATAATATTATCTAACCAAAACTCTACTACGCGTGTAAATTTATTATTGACTCATTGTAACTGCGTGATCTCCACAAGATGCCACTCTAGTTGTCTAATATGATTTGTAGTATGGTTCTTATTCAACCTCAATAACCACTCCTTCAACAGATGTGGGAAATCACACAAAAATACCTCATGCAAGTCGTTAAACACATATTTGTCGAGATACTTGCATGATGTAAACTTAGGGTTTATGTTGTCCTTCTGCGCAAACTCAAGTTCCTTTGTTCTCAACCATATTTAAACCTATGCCTTTGTTGGATTCTATGGCCTGAACATTCCCTTATATGCTTTCATCCTCCGTGATTTTCTTCCACAGAACATGTCCACTCAATCATGTGTAGTTCCAACTAGCAATGAAACCATTTGTTGGTTACTTGGGATGACCCAGGTTCTGATCTCAAATAGGTTTCCAACAAAACCCTCAAAACTATCATCCCTCTTGGTAAACCAGAAGGCAACATTGTGCACAGAGTACACAACGCGGTCTCACCCAAGATAAATTTATGGAGGACTGCAATACTTAGGTGTTTGCAGTCTAGGAAAGAGTGTGAACTGTGTTTTGATTATTTTCCTTATGCATCAATATCATTATTCATTCATATACTTCTAGGATTCATTCATCATTAAACTATGCATGCATGTTATTGTAATAAGATTTAATCATTCATTCTTTAACTGATACTTAACATAACGTCCAAAAAAACATTCATACACATGAACAAAATTGATTTACCATGGTTCACCCCCTTCTGGGGCTACGTCCACAAAGATTTGTCTCTTTGCTCTTTTATTCATTTTGCTGCAAAATTTGTGTTGCGCGCATTACATCTTTAGGATTACAATCAAAATGAGGGTAAGTACCTTCTGGGAAGATGACTATATCACACCAGGTGCCACAACCTGTGACCTAACCCTAAAAAACTAGCATATCTGAGTCCAAAACCAGAAACAAACTCACAATAATCAACCGACCTCAACCTAGACCTCCTAGGTATTTATTTATACTACTCTATTGGCTTATAGCCATTACAATATTATCAAAAAACACTAACTCTAACATGGTTAGGCATGCCTGCATACGTGCCATGTTGCTTTTCCTCATGCATGCTTCTTTTACTTATTTTTATGCATGTTGCTTTTTTTCCTCCTATTGCGCGTGCACTCCAAAAATAGGTCTTCTATCCCAAAATAGATATTTTTCCCAAAATAGATCTTTCTCCCAAAATAGGCATGCACCAACACTGAGGTAAAAAATTTATCAATCTCCTTTTCTCCTAGGCAATCTACAATGAATTCTTCTAGTGGTTCTGATAGTACTAGTGGACCTACTTTATCACAAGATTCTTCTTCTGCCTTGATCATAAGCATGTATATTCATTTTAATATTGTCCAACCAACCACAAATCCCACAAAAGTTATGAAACAATATGATTTATTCCAATTTGAAGAGGATGAAAATACTACTCCATGGCATGTGTCCTCTCCTTTAGTTCTGGCTCCAACCACCACTCCTCTTTCAAAGTTTCAAGATCATTTGGATACATTTTTTGACAATGAAACTATTTTGGTTAATGAACATTTAGTTTCTTTTTCAAATGCATGTCATAATACCAGATCAAATGAAAATGATGCATGCATGAGACTATTTGTTGATTCTTTGGAAGGAAATGTTGCAACCGATTTCTTCGAATTACCACCTAGGATCTTTACAAATTGGGATGAATTATCTTATTTGTTTAATTCAACATACAGACAACCTCAAAGTCCAACAGATTTGTTGAAATAATAATCTTGTTTACAACAAAGTTGATACAATCAAGTCTTTTAACTTACATTTCATGAAATGAGACAATGAGATTCTGAAAATCATTCGACCACACAATCAAGTTGCCTTAATGCATTATTATAATGCATTGTCATCTTCTTATCGCCATAGATTCGATGAAAAGAACACTAATAGTCCGAGATCTGCTCTAGAGTTTGAGGAGCAGTTGACAAGAACAAGTATTCATGTTAAAGATTGTGTCAAATAAACTAACATGTCAACTGTGTTACAACTTGTACAGGATATGAACAACATAATGATTTCTTTTGAAAGAAAAGGGGTGACTTCCACTTCTGTTGAAACCTCCATCCAAGGCTATTCTCTTAAAAACCTAGTGTAATTTTTGTGAGGAGAAGCATGATGAGGACACTTGTGAGATAAAAAGGAATGCAAGAGAACACATCTTTAGAAAAATATATGATACAACGATTTTTTCCTTAGAATGGGCTTAGGAATAAGATGTGATGATGGTTGATACTCGAAATAAATCATATTAGAACAAGAGAAAAGGTGGTCCTTCTAAAACCACTTTTGATCCAAGTACATCCTCACGTCAAACTAATCCTCATATCACAATGGGTACTCAAAGTCTAGAGTTGATTCCAACCTCATCTTCTTCATCTAAATATAATATATTGAAACAATTGGCTACAATCAAAGCAGATGCATCTTTATTAGACATGGTGATTGTCCCTAAACAACAAAAGCATCGGAAATATTTTATGGAAGGTAATGCTTCCACGGTTGCCAATTTCAATGAGGAATAGAATGAAGAAGAAATATATATAAATAAAGTAGTTGTATATAATCCTACAAATTATGTAAAAAATCCTCTTTTTTATGTTTCTGAGATTATGGATAAGATTGCACATTTTTGTCTAATTGATGGGGGATCTAGCCCCAATGTTATGTCTAAGATTATCATGGAAGAGTTCGGTCTTTCATGCACCAATGAAAACTAAAAGAGTATGTTGTTTTATAACAATCAACAAGACATTATTGGTGAAGTAAAAAATGTAACTTTCGTTTTGTGTGCTCACCCAAATATCATAACCACTTGTAATATTCAAGTAATTGATATGTCATTTAAAAATTATTATATCATCTTAGGAAGAGATTGGAAATCATTAACCAATGGATATATTTCTATGGATTGAACACACATGTCCCTTCAGAAAAATGGAAAGAATATAATTGTTCTTCGAGAGGGAAAAATCTCACCATACATTGAAAGAGTTCATCAACCACAAGTAAATTACATTGAAAAGGATATATGTGTATACTCAATATTTCTAAAAGAAGAAAATGATTTTGTTTCACAACTCCCTAACCCTAAAGATGGTATGTGGCACATACACTTTGATGGTGCATTCTCTAGTGAAAGTAATGAAGCAGGTATAGTAATGTATTCACCTATAGGAAAAATTCACAATTTCTCTTACAGATTACAATTTGCATGTACTAATAACGTAATAGAATTTGAGGCCTTGATTTTTGGAATAGAGAATGCATTCAATCTTGGTTGTTATCATATTTCTATTTTTGGGGATTTTGAACTTATTGTCGATTTGGTTAAAAGAATCTATACCCCATCTAATAAATTGCTAAAAAGTTATACACAAGCGGTTTGGAAATTAATATCTAATCTTCTATCTTTCAACATTACTCATATCAGGAGCAAAATGTTTTGTAGAGGATAGTGTTGATCAACATTGGGTTAATGCAAGGTCAGCCTATTAGCTCAGTTGGTTAGAGCATCGTGCTAATAATGCGAAGGTCGCAAGTTTGAGACCTACATAGGCCAAAATATAATTTATGTTTGTTAAAGAGCACCGGATTGGGAATCCGCTTCTTCAAAATCCCCTGACGGATTCTAGGGTTCCTGACGCTAGCCGCCATGGCTGTGGGCTTGGGGGATCCCCCCCAACCCTTGTCATTTCCTAATCTTGTAGTGTTTGAAGCGTTGATTTCCTCCTACTATAAAGCTGCCAAGGGAGCCCCTTCGTCCTAGTTCGTCAAAAGACTGGATGTGATTCCAAAAGTTTCGGTCCACTCCCCCTCTTCGAGACCATTTTCTCTTCATCTTGCCAAAAATAGTCTAATAGGGAAGTTTACTGGACTCTGGACGTCCCCTAAAGCTATGGCTTAATGGTTGGAGCAGAACTAGAAGAAAACAATCAAAGGACAACTTTCTAAAACTTTTTGTGGTAAGGGTTTCTACGTTTTTCTCTTTGAAAACAATGCAGATCGATACTTGATCTTCAGAAACTACCCATATTTCATGGGAACCAGAGGTATGTATATGAACAAATGGACTCTAGACTTCAGTCCAGAAAATGGCATCCCCTCAGCAGTTCCAATATGGGTTAGGCTCCCCTTCTTGCCCCTCCATTGCTGGATTGATAAAACAATAAAAAATATAGGCAATGCTCTGGGAAGGTTTATCGATTGAGTTGAGCCACAAGATGGGCTTCAATATTGCACAAGGTTATGTGTAGAAGTAGGCCTAGAAAAAGGGATTCCATAAGCAATCCAACTCATCTTGTATGGGTGGTAATACATCCAAATTGTGAACTATGAACAACTCCCATTTAAGTGCAAATCCTATCATGAATACGGTCATTTCACCAAAAACTATCCTAAGGCGGTCCAGGAGAATCCAAAAAACAAGGCATATGAGCAATGGAAACATGAAAAAAGAAAGAAAATGATGAATATAGTAGACAACCCGCAATAGGAGTGAAAAAGAAACTCCAGACCCCCCTCGCCAAGTAAAGGGAAATCCCCAATACAAATTGAAGATGAAGTTGAAAGTAGTAAGAAAAAATATGAACCCTTGGAAACTTTGGAAGTAGAGTTGATCAATTCAAAGGAAAATACATAAGAAAACATCCCAGATCAAGATGTGGATCTTGAGATCCCCCCAGAGGAACCATACCCCCAACTCCAGGTAATTCATGAGGCATGGGAGGAAGACAGTAAAGAAGAATATGGAGAAGAAATGGATCTATAAATCCCAAAGAATGCTCGAACCACGAAAGAAGGAAGGTGAACAAATAAAACAAGAAGGGAAAAATCGACTACCCAGGACAAATATCTAGGAACCCAACCAACATTGGAGGAAATCCTTAGAAAAGAAGGGAAAAATGGAAAAGCCCAAGCAGTAAAGGGTGAGTCTCATCCCATGAAGGGAGGCGAACCAAAGCACAATAGTAAGTAATGAAGGTAGTCTCCTGGAATTGTAGAGGTCTAGGCCAAAGGGAAAAAAAAGAAGCCATGGGAAAGTTAATTTAGATAGAAAAACCCCAGATCCTCTTAATCCAGGAGACAAAACTTCAGGGTGATGAGGCCCTTCGAGAAATGAAGCAAATTTGGAAATCATGTAGTGGAACGACGTTGAATGCTAGAGGTGCCTCAGGAGGGATCTGTACAATGTGGAACACTTAATTTTTCAAGGTGGAACAAATAGTGGATTCAACTCACTGAACGTTGGTAAAACTAAAGCACCTCCAATCAGGTATTATCTACCCTATCTGTAATGTTTATATTCTTAATAATTACTGGGAAAACAAGGAATTTTTGGAAATGCCAATGAAAATTAAAGAGTTAGGCGCCCAATAAAACTGCATAATAGCAGGGGATTTCAACACAACACTTCACCAAGGGGAGAAAAAGGGATGGTCCTCTGTTAGAGACCAGTTCAAGGAACATTTGGAGGATCTGATCTCAGACCTATATCTGTTCGATGTCTAAGCCTCCAAAGGTAAATATACTTGGAGCAACAAAAGAACAGGGGTGGGACACATAGCCACCAGACTGGATCGTTTCCTTATCCACAACCCTCTCCTCTTTCACCCTTTCTCCATTAACTCCCAAATCATGTCATGGGACATCTCAGACCACCGACCTATATCTCTTAATTTTGAAAAAGATGAAAACCTAGGCCCCATTCCTTTCAAATTCAAACCTCTGTGGTTGGATTTGTCAGACTTCCTCCCCCTAATCTCCTCATCTTGTTCTACCTAGGTAAACGGAACCCCTGTGTATATTTGGGAGCAAAAAATGAAAAAGACAAAGAAATATTTAAAGGACTAGGCCGAAGATTCCCTCAAAATCACAAAGGAAGAAGTAGAGAGACACAAAAAGAACTTAGAAGAGCTACATACTGTAATGGAAAACAATGAGGTGTTGGCATGTTTTACAGGCAGCGTATGCTTGTCATTGAAGGCAAGTACAGTAGCGATGATGGCTGGAGTATAGGTATAATGTGCCAGGAGGGCACCATAAGTATTTTGGGAAGATGCAGTAGAGCAAGCTTGTGAAGACCAGAAGAGATAGTGCAAAGGTGCACGCAGAGTGCAGAGTATGCATGTTTGTCATTGATGGCAAAGATCATGACCAGCAGCACAACGATGATCGCATGGCAAGATCAAAAGCTAAATTCCATTTTGGGTATCAGAAAAAAAGACTCCATTTCAGAGTTTCGAATACCAGGAGCTGGAGGAGTCAAGGAAGCAACTCAGCGAAATACGAAACCCCAAAATCCTGAAACAGTCACATCAACCGGAGTTTCGGATACCGGGAGTTGGAGGAGTCAAGAGTCGATATTCTTCATCACAGGAGTCCCGAAGTGTCGAAATGCAAAATGCCGAAATCCCAAAACAGGCACATCAACCGGAGTTTCGGATATCGGGAGTTGGAGGAGTCAAGATTCAAGACTCTTCATCACAGGAGTCCCAAAGTGATGAAATGTGAAACGCCTAAATCCCAAAACAGGCACATCAACCAGAGTTTTAGATACCGGGAGTTGGAGGAGTCAAGAGTCAAGACTCTTAATCACAGGAGTCCCGAAGTGTCGAAATGCGAAACGTCAAAAATTATGAAATAGGCACATCAACCGAAGTTTCGGATACCGGGAGTTGGAGGAGTCAAAAGTCAAGACTCTTCATCACAGGAGTCCCGAAATGCCGAAATGAGAAACGTCGAAAATCACGAAACAGGCACATCAACTGGAGTTTCGGATACCGGGAGTTGGAGGAGTGAAGCATCAAGATAACTCTTCACCAAAGGAATGCCGAAATGTCGAATTGCGAAAGGGTGAAATAAGCATGAGACCCATCATTTATAATCTAACGGTGCAGGTTAATCAGGAATAAGATTGAAGGGCTACTATTGCTCTTCACAGTTAACCGATCAGTGGTGATTCAGTTGCTTATACAGTTTTTGGAGGTTCACAGTGTAACTACTAGAAACGACTGATTGTTTCTTCCAGAGGACTGGAAGAGACTTCAGGGTGATCGCCAGAGAAGATGAAGAGTCTCAAGGCATCTGCTAGTGGAATGAAGAATATTCAGGAGGCGATTGACAGATGGAAGAGCATTGAAGCCTGTAAGTGCAACAAAGAGGATGAGCTCGACTGTGACAGAGAAGACGAAGAGTCTCGACTGGTAGACAGGCTAAGGCATCTCAGCATAACACCCAGTGGTGATGGACACATGGGTTTAACAGCCAGAGAAGTTGAAGAATTGCAATGAGGATCAGGTAGAGCACTCGACATGAAGAGCATGCAGAAGCATTGTGCATATGGTATGCACAAGGTGCACAGAGACTATAAGAATGCAGAACAAAGAAGAGATGAGTGTTGCTGTAGAGAGGAATCACACATGAGGAAATGGATGCTATGGGCAGAAGATGAAATACACAGAAGAGGCATAACTCAGAGAATCAAAATAAGACGCAGAGCATAAAGCACATTAGAAGCAAAGAACAGAGATGCATAGCTGAGATAGTAAAAGAAGGTTGAGGTGCACTTATAGAGAAGAGTAGAAGATCAGAAAGTGCAAGAAGATGCAGGTAGAGAGACACTGATACAGGAGAGCAGAGTAGTGTAGCAGAACAGTGATGAGATTGGTAAGCCATTGATGAACATTATATCACTGTAATAAGTTTCAGTAGCAAAGATTTATATTTCAGGGTGGTAGGGAGGTGCTAGGGAGGACTATTGTCCTCAGAGGTTCAAGAGGGTGCTTGAACATAGGGAGTTGTAGCTTCCATCTGGTTGCAGCCAAAGAAACTAGGGTGGCAGGGTGGTGCAAGGGAGAACTGTTGTTCTCTGTTATACAGGTTGGTGCCTATGTGATTGGAAGTTGGTGCTTCCATCCAGTTGGTGCTGGAACACTTAGGGAGTTGTTACTTCCTTCTAGTGGGTGCTAGAGAAA
>JASDQU010100113.1:385377-397146 GCA_032191745.1 Picea mariana
TGAGTTGTACAACATAAAGTACACTCCAGACACCTCGAGTAGGAGAAAACTCATTTCCAAAAATCCTTAAGGGCACTCCACAACGAGGAAAAGGAATGGAGACTAAAGTCCAGAGCTTTGTGTCTCCAAGCAGGAGACAAAAATACCCCCTTTTTTCATAAGAAGGCCAAAGCTAGACAATGTAAGAACATAGTGGACAAAATTAAAATAGCCACAGGAGAAGTAATTTATTCCTTTGACGAGATAAAAAAGGAATCCTCCTATCATTTCAAAAATATTTATACCCAGGATGGAGCAGATAATAAATATCAGAGTATGCAGTCCATTGAACTGATCCCACAATTGATAATGGATCAGGATAATCAAGAACTGACAAAGGTAGCCACAGAAGAGGAAGTTAGAATGATAGTCTTCCAATTCGACCCAGATAAAGTGCCCAGGCCAATTTGTTTTACTCCACACTTCTTTAGAAACTATTGGAAAATCATTAGAAAGGAACTGCTTTGTATGATTAGATATGTCCAATCTACCTGCAGGATAGGAGGAGCCACAAATAACTCCTTCCTTGCACTAATCCCTAAAGCTAAAAATTCAAACACTTTTGATCATTTTTGTCCCATTTATCTTTGCAATGTTTGCTACAAAATTCTCACCAAAATTATAGCCAATAAGATAAAACACCTCCTCCCAAGGATCATTCTCCCAAATCAAGGGGGATTTGTGACTAAGAGAAAAAAATTGGGACAAAATAATCCTGGTCCAGGAAGCTATCCACACCAGTGTCACAAATAAAGAAAAATGAATGATAATCAAAATCGATATGGCAAATGCCTTTGATCAAATGAAGCATGAATTCCTCTTTGATGTGCTAAACAAATTCGGATTCCACAAATCCTTTGTCTCCTGGATCAAGGCTTGTATCTTGTCCCCATGGATAGCATCGTTAATCAATGACCACCCAACTACTTTTTTTCAATCCTCAAGAGGTCTCAATCAAGGGTGCCCTCTCTCTCCTCTGTTGTATGTTATTATGGAAAAAAAATCTAAACAGAAGGTTGGAGAAAGAAAGGACCACCAGAATTATTTCAGGATTGAAAATTGCCAGCAGCGTCAGAAGGATAAATAACTCACAATTCATTGATGATACTCTTCTTCTTGGAGGAGCTTCCCAAACAATGGCCTAGAGATTTAAACTAGTCTTGGACAAATACGAACAAGATTCGGGGGGACTTATCAACAAACTCAAGAGTCAAATTTACACCTGGAACATAAAAGCGGGATCAGTGGCTAGAATAGCCAACGTCCTCCAATTCTCCTTCACGGCGGACTGGAAATACTTCAAGTATATAGGTACTCCCATCAATATCAAAGCCCTCCGTGGGGAGGCATGGCAGGTGATAATCCAAAAAATTAAATATCAATTTGAAATTTGGGGAGCCACGTGGCTAAACCCAACATGAATGGTTGTCTTAATAAAATCAATACTCTCTTCCTTCCCAATTTTCCAATTTTCAACCCTCTATGCTCCAGTGGGAATCAAGAAAGAAATGGCCAAAATTACATGGAAATTTATCTAGCAAGAAGGCAAGGATAACGAAAAAAAAATCCATATGGTAAATTGGGCTATTACCTGCACCCCTAAAGAAAATGGGGGGCTAGGCACAAGAGAACCGAAAAAGATAAAATTAGCACTGGGAGCCAAGTTAATCTGGCTTGTAATCACAGGTGAAAAAGAATGGTGGAAAAAATCACTCTGCAATAAGTACTTACCCAAAGTCAAAAAAAGATGCATGGAGGAAGTAAACATTGGGAAATCAGGCTCCCACATCTAGAAGCTTATTCAAGCATATGTTCCACTAATACAATCTCGCCTCAATTGGAACCTAGGGAATGGAAAATAATTCAATATTTGGGAGGATAACTAATGAGAGATGGGGATCCTCTCTAGCATCCCTTATCTGAACCACTTCAAGCTCTAGCTGTCCTCTTTTGGAAAATCCACCCCCTATGATATCTCAAGCTGGCATATGAATGGCACTTGGAAAAGTTGGAATCTGGGCGAGGTCCCTCCTCTCCTTAGAGATGAGGCTAAGCAGTTCCTCCTAGCGATATCTGGAAATGCCCCAGTCTGGCTTAATCAAAAGGACAACATAAGTTGTTGAAAAGAAGGGTACATAGTGAAGATGAGCTATAGGCAACTCTTAGATGGCTGCGATATCCCAAACAAATCCTCCATCTAGAAAGAGATATGGATCCCAAACAACCTTCCAAAAATAAACATCTTCTGCTGGAAATTGGCTCACAATAAACTCCTAACATGTGAAAATTTGAACAAAAGAGGCTTTCTGGGTCCATTTAGATGTGCCTTGTGTGCCAATAGCCCAGAAAGCACCGATCATTTGTTCCTATGTTGCAATTTTACTAGACATGTGATAAACAACATCTACCTTGAATTAGTCCCCCAAATCTTGAGGACGACAAGTAGCAGAAGCCTGATTGGTAAATGGGAGAAAAATTACAATGGATCACTCCAGAGGAACTAAAATCTAAGTCGATCCTAGAAGGCATCGATAAAATTTGTTTGCTGGCAAATTTGGATGGCAAGAAATAAAATATTTTTCAAAGAAAAAACCATTTCCCCTCGGTAGTCACGATAAATGCAGTCAACCAACTAAGGGAATTTTAATCATCCAAGAAAATAACCATTTAAGTAGGGGATCATATTAGAACAGAAGAAGAATCTTGGATAACAAAACTAAACCTCTCAGAATTCCCACCCACCTATTCTCCAAAAAACACTTCATGTTGATAGCTTCAGTACTCACCTCAACAGTTCAAAAGATGGCTAAATACTCAAAGAGTCATGTTCTATGTTTTGATGGCGCTTCTAAAGGGAACCCAGGGGAAGCAGGTGCAGGAGGGGTTATGTTCATCCCTAGAGGACAAAGGATGCTAACTTACTCATGGAATATAGGAATAATTGTTGGACACACCTACCACACTTAGAGGGGGGGTGAATGAGTGTGGGGCTCTTTTTCCCAAAACTTCCCTCTTACACAAAAACTTCTTAGTTAACATTCAACATTTATTCATTACCCATTGTTGTCATTTACAACCAATTATATGAGAACATATATCAACAATATATCATCAACAAGTCATCACCACAAGGAACAAAAAGAACATAAGATGTATGTACAATTTTTCTTTTTATTATGGACAACAATCAGGGGGTTTATCGGCAACAACTGAATAGAGTACAAATCTACTAGAGCACCAACTCTATAATGCAAGACTCGGCTTACACCCTCAGCACCAACTGAGATGAGTCAACAATCCTCAACAAATATCAATCTGTCAACAGGTACGTAACCTATCAATAGTGCAGCCAGTGTGTGCATGTGCCCTAGCTCACTACATCTTGCGTATGCACGTGGCTAGTGTATACAACAACCTGCGTATACCTTCTAGGCTATTAGGGTATCTCAAACATGTATAAACAACTAGTATACCATAGCAATCATGTCACCACTAAATCACAAGAGTAATTCTCACTCCATCAACCAAGTCAACCAAACTAAACCACATCATAGAAGCCATATCAAAAATTCCCTAAGCATTCACAACATATCAAACAATAGTATCCATCAAGATAATAATGTAATCATACCAGTGTCTCAGTGATAGATATGAGCCCATAGAATGCAGATCTGGAACCTGCCTCATCATCCAAGAGCTTGGCACCAACTCAAACACAAATCTCCATGATTTTATCCACTATATGCTCCATGTACACAGTCAACCTATGTACATACTCACCCTATACACATCCAGCCTACGTATACCTTCTATGTATACACACCCTATACACAGACAACCCGCGTATGCATCAGAAAATAAGGTTTTCTGTGAATCCTAGAATTTTTCTGTCAAGATCTCCGACATTGTTGAAACTTTGATGCGTCCATGAGATCCTCCTCTTTCTCTCTTCCTCATAATAGATCTTCAATCATGCTCAAGAGATCCACACCAATAAGATTCTCTCACAAGAAGATCTCCATCAATACTCCAAAAGATATTCACAAGAATCTCTCCATTGATCCACAAAAAGGATGTTGTACAAGAGTCCGTAGCTATCTTATTTATACTTTCATCCTCTAGGTCACTTAACCCATTTCTAGGTCACTTAACCCATTTCTAGGTTACTTAACCTATTTTCCTTATTTTAGGGTTAACCACTTTCCATAAATAGAAAGTTCTCCAATACTTTATCATTTAAATAATCTTTATTGATTTTGTCACTTTTCTTTATTATTTAAATAATCCATCTTGACTTTGTCACTTTACTTTATCATTTAAATAATGATTTCTTCTTTTAGGGAACTTTGACTTCTTTGACCATTTGGGGCTTCAAGCCAACAAATGGGGGTCCTTCAACTTCGTAGGGCCATAAATCTCAAACCATGAGGAGTTATGTGACATTCCACATACCACTGGAAATGGCATGACAAGCACTATCCATCTAGGATAGTTTAACCAACAACTTTATTGATCTTCATCTCATTATTTTACATACAAGCATGGGTCCTCCAACCGTTCTTCTAGGATAACTCAATCCACAAAGTGTCTTCCCGTGAGGGCTTTCACCATAAGGGGACCACTTTGGAGTTCATCCATTTGTGCACCTTATCAATCATGATAAAACAATAATGAGTCATCTTTTCATCAAACAAACTATGCATCATCATGTATCAATGACAACTCATTGATCCATCTTTATCTATGCATCATATCAATGATCCATCTTTATCAATTGGTTTCCACTTTGAAATCTATTATTCTCATCAAGGAAAATACATATACATTGTTCATCAATCATTAATCAATCAATCCTTTGACATCAATCAATCAAACTATTGGCATCAATGAAAACATGATCCAACAATCTCCCCCTTTGGCACTGATGGCAATACCAACATTGATGTCAACACCAATTACCAATTATTGATGTCAACATGTAGATAAGGCATGCTCTACATCAATAGTCAATGTGACTATATCTCCCCATCAATAAACATCAATCACATCAATGTGATTAACTCTCCCCCTTTGACATCAATGGCAAAGGGTCATTCTCCTCTTGGGGCTTCTCCTCCTGTCTTGTTGCAGCTGAATAATCTTTCCCCTTTTGAAAAAGAGATATCACTCTAATGTAATGCTGAAGATATATCAAACATACTCCCCATGTGACCATCGCTCCTCCTGGAATTATGCCTCTGTGCTTTTTCTTCAAATATAGGTCTCTTTTCTAGGTATGCATCTAATAAATATCTCCTCCTAGAATCATGGGAAGAAGAATTACTCCCCCTATGGGTATGTATCCCCCTATCTTCTCTGCAAGATCAACAATATTCTACCATATAATGATCCTTGGACTTGTTCATGCATCAAACTCATGCCATACCAACCATCATGAAACAAAAGAGAATCATGAGTAAAATATCAACATGCCAACATGTGCATCTACCAATGTGCCAACCATGTGCATCCACCAATATGTCAACCATGTGCATCCACCAATATGCCAACCATGTGTCATATCACTCATGATATGTCTCTATCATGAACCAAGTACCATAACCATGTATCAAACAAATACCATTTTTTTGTGCTAATCAAGTAATACCATCAACATAGTATCATCAAGCATATGCCATATATGAGTGTACCAAAACATGTACACCACCATGCACCAATACCACAAAATGATGAATCCTATACATGTATGACAAATCTTCCATAAAACATGTGTCAAACATCCTGCTAGTAGGTCCTTCTACCAATGTACTAGAAGTGTACCAATCAGGCATCAACTATCAATGATGTACAACATGATCATCTCATCAACTCACCAACTACATGTCTCAATATGTAGTCCATCCATATGCCAAATGTATGCACCATGATATCCAACATATGCTTCTAATAATACATCATAAGATATATCAATGAAACTTCAAAAAGTACCAGCCATGTACCCCAACATTTTATTTTATATAATCAAATAGATGAGCATTTATCAATCCATACTCATGGGTTAGTTCCATGTATCCAATATATATTTTACATCGTCATTTTACATGATATAACAAGAGTATCCATAGAACCATGAAAACCTACAGCAAACAGTGTCAGAACCTGCAATAAACAATGTCAGACCCTGCAACACAGAGTTATACCATCACATCAAACTGCAATCCATGTGCATTTCATTTTTCCCAAGGCTTCTTCATATATATGCGGCCTGGTGCACATACATCTCGTGTATGTACATGACCTATACAAGGTCAAACTATGTATGTATGCCACTGATACCATTGTCACCTGCGTATACCTCAGTCGATGACAGTTTTGAACTTCCCTTCAGTCTTTCATTCTGATCTGGTTGCTCTATCTTCTTCACCCACTTCTATAGATGAACCTTCTCCTCAGAACTTGAGCTATGAGCATCCATATTTTCAACTATGTCTCCCTTTCTTACTTCATTCTTTCTTCTAGCCATGCTATTTGAAGTCCTTATCATAGACTTTCTTCTTGTGTTCCAACACTCCTGGGATTTGTGGCCAAATCCACTACAGCTGTAGCATCTCATGGAGTTACAATGAACATCAATGTGTCCTATTTGATCACATCTCTAACACCTTGTGGTGTTATAGAATATTCCATTATATCTCCTTTCATAAGATCTACATTCAAAATCTTTGTGACCATATCCATTACATGAATAACAATGCCCATGAAAAATACTTCCATACCTTTTCTTTGGTGTCCCAAGAATAGCTTCTTGATGTCTTCCTTGCTTTGTTCTTTTGAAATTTTCCTTGCCTTGTGTAGATGGTTTGTTTGCAACATTTTCTTCCTTCTTTGATGGACTTACCTCATGCTTCTTTGAGGTGCTTGCTTTAGCATGTGTATTTTCTCCTTTGTATCCGAGACCTAATTTATCACATGATGATCTTTGACTTTCCAAGATCTCATCCAAGATTCGTGAGCTATTCAAGAATTTTTTTGACTTTTCTACCTTCTTTTTAAGGTCAACAATTTCAGTTTCTAACTTACAACATGACTCTTCTTTTTCTTTAATTTGATTTTACAAAATTTCTTCTACCCTTTTGGCTTCTTCAATTTGTATTTTTAGATGGAAAATAGTTTCAAAACTTTTTCTAATATCATCCTCTACCTTCATATCTTCTTTTTCATCCTTTAGTCTTGGGATCTCTTCTTTATTTTCTTCTAATTTAGTCTTATAACTCTCTTCTTGTTCTTTGAGCATTCCCTTTATCTTCAAGATGTACCTTTGACTCCTCCTAAGAAACTTCTTAGTGTTATCTGAAAGATAGTTATAGTGTATATACAAATGATCACTTCTATATCTATATAAACCTTCTTCAATTTCCTTTTAAAGCTCTAATAGATTGTCTTCTATTCTTTCCATGGGATAACTATCATCAAACTTTACACAAACTATTTCTAGATCATCTTCTTCACTTGAGAAAAAATCAACATCATCACATTTTGAATCATTGCAATCAAGAGTCTTTGGAGATTCTTTACCTTCAATATCTTCCTTCTTGCCAACACCATCACATGATTCTTTTCCTTCATTTGAAATGTCTTCAAGATCTTCCTTTGTGCTATCATTACTTGATTCTTTATCTTCACTTGAAATGATTTCAAAATCACATCTAGAAATAACACAATCAAGTGTTTTTGATGATTCTTTACCTTAGATAATATTGATGGAGTGGTCTTCAATATCTTCCTTCTCCTTCTTGCTTTGATATGCCTCCTATAGATTTAGCCATAGCTCATTGGCAGAAGTGCATTGTCCCGTGATTTCTTTGATAGGGCTTGAGAGTCCACTAAGAATGGTATTTAGAGACAATGCATCATTCTTCTTTCATTCTCTTTGAGCTGCAAACTTTGACTTGTTCTTCAATGAAACTGATCCACCAATGGTTGCCTTCCAAATAGCTACTCCCATTGTCTTCAAATGTAATCTCATCTCTATTCTCCAAGTAGAATAGTTTTCCTCATCAAGGATTGGAACTTCATCACCCATTTGTGTGTCTATGGATCTCCTTCAAGCTTGTTAAGGCTTGTAGTGAAGGCTCGCTCTGATACCAGTTGTTGGACACACCTACCACACTTAGAGGGGTGGTGAATGAGTGTGGGGCTCTTTTTCCCAAAACTTCCCTCTTACACAAAAACTTCTTAGTTAACATTCAACATTTATTCATTACCCATTGTTGTCATTTACAACCAGTTAGATGAGAACATATATCAGCAACATATATTAGCAATATATCATCAACAAGTCATCACCACAAGGAACACAAAGAACACAAGATGTATGTACAAGTTTTCTTTTTATTATGAACAACAATCTAAGGGTTTATCAACAAAAACTTAATAGAGTACAACTCTACAAGAGCACCAGCTCTATAATTCAAGACTCATCTGACACCCTCAGCACCAACTGAGATGAGGCAACAATCCTCAACATATATCAGTCTGTCAATAGGTACGTGACCTGTTAGTAATGCAGCCAGCATGTGCACATGCCATGGCTCACTACAACCCACGTATGCACGTGGCCAGTGTATACAACAACATGCGTATACATTCTGAGTTGTTAGGGTTTGTCCTTCAAGATCAACTCAGATTCACTGCAATCAATATATCATTTTCTTCTGTCTCTGACTGTCCAATCTGACCACCAGCCAGTCACAACACATCCAATTTCTCCAATAGCTTGCTTATGCTCCACAACAAATCAATATGAATGGTATCTCAAACATGTATAAACAACTAGTATACCATAGCAATCATGTCACCACTGAATCACAAGAGTAATTCTCACTCCATCAACCAAGTCAACCAAACTGAACCACATCATAGAAGCCATATCAAAAATTCCCTAAGCATTCACAACATATCAAACAATAGTATCTATCAAGATAATAATGTAACCATACCAGTGTCTTAGTGATAGATATGAGCCCATAGAATGCAGATCTGGAACCTACCTCATCATCCAAGAGTTTGGCACTAGCTCAAACACAAATCTCCATGATTTTATCCACTATATGCTCCATGTACATAGTCATCCCACATACATACTTACCCTATACACATCCAGCCTACATATACCTTCTATGTATACACACCCTATACACAGACAACCCACGTATTTTAGGGTTAACCACTTTCCATAAATAGAAAGTTCTTCAATACTTTATCATTTAAATAATCTTTCTTGATTTTGTCACTTTTCTTTATTATTTAAATAATCCATCTTGACTTTGTCACTTTACTTTATCATTTAAATAATGATTTCTTCTTTTAGGGCACTTTGACTTCTTTGACCATTTGGGGCTTCAAGCCAACAAATGGGGGTCCTTCAATTTCGTAGGGCCATAAATCTCAAACCGTGAAGAGTTATGTGACATTCCACATACCACCAGAAATGGAATGACAAGCACTATCCATCTAGGATAGTTTCACCAACAAATTCATTGATATTCATCTCATTATTTCACATACAAGCATGGGTCCTCCAACCGTTCTTCTAGAATAACTCGATCTGCAAAGCGTCTTCCCGTGAGGCCTTTCACCATAAGGGGACCACTTTGGAGTTCATCCATTTGTGCACCTTATCAATCATGATAAGACAATAATGAGTCATCTTTTCATAAAAAAAAAAACTATGCATCATCATGTATCAATGACAACTCATTGATCCATCTTTATCTATGCATCATATCAATGATCCATCTTTATCAATTGGTTTCCACTTTGACATCTATCATTCTCATCAAGGACAATACATATACATTGTTCATCAATAATTAATCAATCAATCCTTTGACATCAATCAATCACTTGACATCAATCAATCAAACTATTGGCATCAATGACAACATGATCCAACAATAACCACCAACAACTCAATAGAGGCTTATGGTCTTCTCAAAGGGGGCCAAATAGCGAAGGATCTTCAAATAAACCAGTTGATCATCCTAGGAGACTCCAATATGATAATAAGGTAATTCATTAAAATCGCAAACCCAAATAACTCAACTCTGAAAAGAATCATCGATAAAACTAGGGACACACTCTCTACCATGCGCCCCCATCTTCTATCATGTTCGATGAGCCAACAATTGGAGAGAAAATGAATAGGCTAATAAAGCCATGGGTAGAATCACATGTCACTTGGAAGTTCTAGGTAGGACTAAGTTTCTAGCACCCCATTAACCTCTCCAATGCCCCAGCTCAATCGCATCGGCAGTCCACCCAGCAACCAATTACACGTGGCTCTCCAGCGCAACGACTCGTCAGGACAAATTCCTGACATGCTCGGGGGATCAGTGTACTTAGCCAAATCCAGGAATGTGAGAAGCAGTATGTCACAACCAACGAATTTGGATATTCATTACAGCAAGAGGTTCACCCCCCATGGGATCCTTCATATGAGGTCACTCCCACCATGCTCCATCACCTCTCCCCTTACCATTCCATTAATGGCGTGTCAGATAAGAGAATGGGAAAAGATTGAAGTAAGGCTCCAAAGCAAGTGAAATATGGTAAAGCATTCCACCTCATCTCATGAGCGTCATTTCACACGCTCAAGAACAGATTCCATATGAGGATTACAGGGAGGACATAGTCAGATTCATTGTTTATACATCCACAGGAAGTTTAGTGAATTAAAAATCCTTCTAGGTGAAAGGAAGAGCACTGGAATTTCAAGCCAGTTTTTAGATAGTAATTGCAGTGTAGAAACAGATGAGGTAAAGGCCAGAACTCAAGAGCATGGAGATAAAATCGGATTGCCCAAAGGGCATAACAGGAAATGCCATCGTGGAGGAACTAAGTAGGGAGATTGGTATAGGATCCAATTGGATTTGGGTTCTCTGAGCAGCAATAGGATTTGAAGAGAAGCAGCCTCTGAAAGAACGCCTAGATCCCAATGACACATGCAATACTTTTACCCAAGAAGTAGAATTGGAAGCACAGGTGTAGACCACATAAAAAATCTCAGAAAAGTCATGCCAGCTAGTGGAACCGCCAGAATGGATCAGCGCCCAAGATAGGATAACTGAGAGGAGGAGATGGTGGATGATAATTTCATCACCACCCAACATCTGGCCCTAAGATTGGATTCACATAACACCACCCTAAGCTTCACGATGGAAACCTTGTCTCAACACCGAGCCTTGATAAACCAGCTCCAAGATGAGGTTGATTTCTTAAGAAGACAAGGTGAAAGACTGGAAGAATTGCATGGAACCATAGCCCAGGATTCCATAGATCAAAGCCAAAGAGAGGAGTGCGGGAGTAAAGTCGTCCTGATCTTTCCATACCTGGACGTCGCCCTGGAAATTCCTCCAGAAGAAGCTCAAATTCTAGAGGAAAAGAAGAAGTAAGAATGGTCGAAAATCCCAAAATTTTGTAATTATGGCTATGTCTAGTAATCTCAGATTCTAAGCAGTAGCTATAATAGTTTTGTTTTTCTAGATATTAGTAGTAGTATTTTTTGGACAGGTCCTTGTAGTAATATATCTAGAAATACTAGTAGCTGGGTCCTTGCACCAGCACCCCATTTTTGTAAACAACAACTACGATCGTGCCCTTTATATATATAAAAAAATCATTTAGTTTCTGTAAAAATAAATAAAAACATTACTCATACCAGGAGAGACC
>JASDQU010100113.1:397166-410856 GCA_032191745.1 Picea mariana
AGTATTTTTTGGACAGGTCCTTGTAGTAATATATCTAGAAATACTAGTAGCTGGGTCCTTGCACCAGCACCCCATTTTTGTAAACAACAACTACGATCGTGCCCTTTATATATATAAAAAAATCATTTAGTTTCTGTAAAAATAAATAAAAACATTACTCATACCAGGAGAGACCTAAATTCTATGGAAGATAGGCTTGTTGTTTTTTCATTTAGTCCTACAAGACAATTGCTCCCTGACAGGTCAAATTGTGCATTTATGTCATTATATCATCCTCATTTTCCAGATAATGTTGAATCTTGGCAAGTTTTTCCTGATGATGACAGTATATGTTCCTTTTTGTAGAATGAGTTATTGAAAAGGAAAGAGATTATATCTCTAGAAGACAATAAATTTCCAAAAGGGGTGACTCCTCTGGAAAGCTCATTCTCATCCAACGATGTAAGCAACAAAGAGTAAAATAAAGAGGAGGAATAAAAAATAAATATAGGAAGTACCATTTCCATGAACATTAGGACTCATGAAAATCCAAAGACTCTAATAATATAAGCTCAATGTTTAAATAAAGAAAAGCATAAATTTACAGATATTTTCCATGAATTTAAAGATGCATTTACATGGTCTTATGAAGATTTACATAGTTTTGATCCTAATATAATTTATCACACAATTCCTATTTAGGAAGAAGCAAAACCAGTAAGGAAACGATAGAGACCAATCAATCCTGCACTAGAAGAAATGATTAGGAAAGAGATTGAAAAGCTTATAAATTCCCATATAATCTTTCATGTTAAGTATTCAGAATGGGTATATAGCATTGTCCCAGTACGGAAAAAGAACAAAGACATTATATTATGTGTCTATTTTTTAGCCTTGAACAAGGAAAGTGCTAAGGATAACTTCACTCTTCCTAATAAGGAACTTATTTTATAGAAAATTGCAGGATCCCATATGATGTCACTTCTTTATGTGTTTTAAAAATATAATAAAATTCATGTCAAGAGAATTGACAAGTATAAAACCACTTTTACCACACGTTGGGGCACCTTCACTTATAAATGAACATTGTTTGACTTAATTTATGCAGGTGATACCTTTGCACAAGCTATGTGAATAGCTTTTGACAATCTGATCAGTAAAATAATTCAAACTTATCTTGATGATTTAACTATTTATTCAAAAAACTAAGAAGATCATTTTGATCATCTAAAACAAGTTTTTCTTTGTTGTAGAAAATTTGGAATGTCTTTGAATCCTACAAAATCAATTTTCAGTGTCACTGCAAGAAAACTCAGATATATTGTATCTGACTCAGGAATCAGTATTGATCAGGAGAGGGTTGTTGTAATTCAGAATATTCAAGCCCCATCCTCCAAGAAGGAAATCTAATCATTCATGGGTAAGATTAACTTTGTTAGAAGATTCATTCCTAATTTTTCTAGAGTGGTAAAATCTATACATAATATGTTAAAGCAAGATCGATCTTTTTCATGGAATGATGATACTGAAAAGGATTTTGTAGAGATAAAAAATCAATTAGCATTGCACCTGCTTTGTCAAAACCTGATTTTGAAAATATTTTATCATATAAACAAATGCAATTGAAGAAACAATCTCTGCAATTATTCTTCAGAAAGGTGATCAAAATAAGGAGCAGGCAATAGATTACATGAGTCAGAGTTTATCTGATGATGAATTCAAATATACTTTAATTTTAAAACACATTTTTCTCTTGTTAAATCTATTGAAAAATTTCTCCACTTTATCTTAAGCAAGCATACTCAGGTGAAAGTCCCTTTACTTGCAGTAAACTTTTTGCTTACACAAACACACTTATATGGAAATCTTTTACATTGGCTCACCAAGATACGGTAACATGATTTCATGATCACAACTTCCAATAAAATTAAGGGACATGATCTATCCTTGCACCTCGCTCAACCCCTAAACCATGAATTTCTTTTGAAAACAATGAGGATGCCTTGTCCGCACTATTTTTTATTTAATAGGAAATATTGATTTAGAAGCACATCCTTGGTATCAAGATATAATTTATTATTTGCAATATGAGAGATGTCCTAATAATATTGAATATAATGAACAAAGAAGGACTCAACTTGAGGCCTCTAAATATCTAATCTTGAATACTTCACTTTTTTGCAGGACTGTTGATGGACTTTTATTATGCTGTTTTGATGACATAGCAACCCAATGTATTTTAAAATAAATTCATGCATCAACAAATTCAAATATTCACATTGGTGGACATTTTGAGGCCAAAGCTATTGCTCACAAAATGTTAAGAACTAGTCATTATTATCCTTCAATTTTAATAGATTCATATAAGTTTGTACATGATTGTATTGAATGTCAAAAGTATGTTGGTAGAGAAAATTTCTTTTCCATGCCTTTACGACTAGTTTTACCTAACTTTCCTTTTTCTATATGGGGATTGAATTTCATTGGACAAATCAATCCCTCATCTTCTTCTAGTCATATTTTCATGTTAACTGCAACAGACTACTACACAAAGTGGACTAAATAAATACTTTTTAAACATGCACATGATGAGAAAATAATCTCCTTTTTAGAATAAAATATATTTTCTCGTTATGGTCTTCCGGTTGAAATTATTTTTGATAATGGACCAACATTTATATCTAGAAAATTGACCCAATTTCTCAATAAATTTAGGGTGAAGCACTTCACTTGATCAACACATTAACCACAAGGAAATGGGCAAGTTCAATCAACGAATAAGAATCTAGTCAAAATTCTCAATAATATCATTAACGATAAGCCTTTCAAGTGTCATACTTTACTAACCTATGCATTATGGGTAGATATTATCACCACAAAAACAAGTACATGCCATACTCCTTTCTAGTTATTATATGGACAAGAGGCAATCATGCCTTTGAAACTTGAATTAAGTTCCCTTGGATTGGCATTACAGGCAGAAGAGTTGAACTCTACTAATATCCATCAAATATTACATGCTTTGTTGGCTTTAGAAGAACAAATAAATTATAATCTTGATAATATTAAAAAAAAATAGCATACGGTTAAGAAATATTTTGATAAGAGAGCCAAATCAACTACTTTTACAACTAATGAAAAGGTTCTATTATGGGATTATGATCATGTTGATAAAGGTAATCATTCTAAGTTTAAGAAGTTATGTCTAGGTCCTTACATAATTTCCTTTGTCGTTGGAAAAAAAAATTATTTACTAAAAGACACAGATGGACGATTATTCTCTTACACGACCAATGGTTCACATATGAAATGCTATGTTGAACCTAGCTCATTTACTACTTTAATCTACAATGTTTCTTATATGTGTTTTATTTTCAATTTGTACAACATTTGTTTTCTTATTTTTGACTTTTGTTTTCTTCTTTTATTTTTGATTTGTGATTTTGGTCAAAATCTAGATCAGTCAAGTTACATTTATTTTCATTGGTTTGTAAAACTTTGCTTAATTGTTTTTGAAAAATGAAAGAATACAAGCAAGATAAATGAATTATCTTTTGTTCTCAATACTACTTTTTTATTATTTTCGTAACTTGACAGATTTCCTCACTGAAATTTGATGATCACAACTCTTCCCTATCTTTTTCTTTCCCATTCTACCCTCCATGAGTGTTTTTACTAAGAGCATGCATTTTAAAATTTGATGAAAATCTTGTTGAAGCACCATGACCAGAGAAGAAGAAACAATCAACCACTATAATTTCAAAAGTTCAAAATAAAAACATGATATTTTGAGTTCTAGTCTACTAAAAATAGACTACCCTATGGAGCCTCCATATGTTGACTCATAATTCATCACCCACTACTAAAGCTTGCAAAGTATTGCAAAAACCTATATAAATTTATTATGAAATAAAAATAGGTGGGGTCCCCTATGAGAAAACAAACTAAGTGAATATTTTCAGACATAACATTTCCCTCACATGGCATACCATCAGTTCAGTTGAAACATCATTTCAGTTATGGTACTTCAAAGTAATGGTATAATGATTCAAACTTCTTTGTGATGTCTATGTTAGATGATGAAAAGTATTTGTTTGCATTTAGAAAATGGCAAGTATAATAGTTTGTTAATATATCAAACTTTGATCAATTGATAAGTGGAAAACACAACTTTGTTCTCTTCTTAGTATAATGGCAACATGGTAGTCGTGAAATTATTTGCAAAGAGAAGGGAAGATTGTGTTCTTATGATTATATGCATGATGAAAAACAAAGTTATTTCCTATACTATGACATTCAAAGAATATTAAATTTATATATTTTAGATATATCAAATTTCAATGGTTTATATGATTTTCTTTGAATTATACACACACACACACACATGTCATTTTCCATGTGGCAAGGAACAATGCAATCAACACATGATTGAAAGCATCTCAAGGTGAAGTTTTGGTTTTATAAGCTCCATGATATAGCATTTGGCATATATGAGAAATGGTCATTTGAAACATATGGTTGTTCAAGGCATATAATTTTGATTTGCATGATTTCACTATACACAAAGGATATGCACACAACATATCATAATGCATATGGTTGAAGTGGTATATAGTTGGTATAAGCTTAATGTCAATATGGTATAAGTTTATGAATACAAGTTGCATATGGTTGAAGTTTGGCATTGACATATGTGTATGGTTTAATTTGGTTGGAATAATTATGTGATGGGTTGGACATACAATGAATGGAAAATATGTGGTCATTAACTCCCACAGGTACGTGATTTACCATCTCTTGTTGCTTGCAGTTTTGTCATTTCTTTTCTCATTTTGGTCTATGAAGGGAGAATTTCATCTTGGCTTTGGGAAACCCTTCTCCTAGTGGTTGCAACAACCGTCTTGGCCTCCACTGCTAGTATAAAAGCACTCTTGAGCAAGGTATGTACTCGCCATCATATGAAACATCTTCTACATAAGTTTTGTGAGATGATGAAATAGTAGTGGCTCTGAAAAATGACTAGTGATGAGTGTATGCTTATTTTCTCTGCTTTTTCTCTCATTAAATGAAATTGTTGAATATTGTTCGAGGGTTTTATTTGTAAAAGAAAATAATGTGTTTACCTCTATTGTTTCTTTTCCCAAATTCATACTATCACTTTCAATTTTCCTAAGGATTTGTTTCAAAAGAATGATGAGTCGAGGAAGAAAACAAATTGTGGGTAAAATCCTTTTTTGTTATGGTGAATATTTTAGAGTTATGGCATGGGTTCAAATTTTAATTCAAATAGTATGTCCATTGTAATACTTATGCAACCAACCTTACAAAAAAACTCCCTTGTTTATTTATCTTGTTGACTATGGTTATGGGTTGAACCAATGTCGTCTATAATAGATATATGATGAGTCTTGGATTGGATTTGAATTTGGATTCACATACGGTCTATTCATTATAGAATTCTTATACCACCATCATTCAAATTACTCTTTCTTCTTCTCTGGTCAACACATGATTGAAATCATTTCAAGGTGAAGTTTTAGTTATATAAGCTTCATGATATATAATTTGGAATATATGAAAAATGGTAATTTGATATGTATGGTTGTTCAAATCATATAATTTTGATTGGCATGATTTTACCATACACAAAGGATATGCGTGTAACATATCGTAATGCATATGGTTGAATTGGTATATAATTGGTATAAGCTTAAAGTTAATATGGTATATGTTGATGCATACATGTTACATATGGTTGAATTTTGGAATTGGCATATGGGTATGGTTTAGTTTAGTTGGAATATCGACATGATGGGTTGGTCATGCATTGAATGGAAAAGACGTGGTCATTAACTCCCACATGATTGTCCTTTACCATCTCTTGTTTCTTGGAGTTTTTTCATTTATTTTTTCATTTTGGTCTGTGAAGGAAGAATTCCATCTCGGCTTTGGGAAACCCTTCTCCTGGTTGTTGCAGCAACCATATTAGACTCCAATACCAGTATAAAAGAGCTCTTGAGCAAGGTATGTACTTGCCAGTATATGAAACATATTATGCATAAGTTTTGTGAGTTGATGAAATGGTAGTGGCTCTGAAAATTGATTGGTAATGAGTGTATGCTTATTTTCCCTGTTTTTTCGCTAATGAAATGAAATTGTTGAATATTTTTTAAGGGTTTTATTTGTAAAAGAAAAGAATGTTTTTACCCTATGTTGTTATTTTTTTCTGAATTCATTCTATCACTTCTCATTTTCCCGAGGATTTGTTTGAAAAGAATGATGGGTCGAGGAAGAAAACAAATTGTGGGTCATATCCTTTTCTATTATGGTGAATATTTCAGAGTTATGGCCTGGGTTTGAATTTTAATTCAAATATTATGTCCACTATTGTTATACTTATGCGACCAACCTTCAAAAAATACTCCTTGTTTATTTATCTTGCTAAGTATGGTTATGGGTTGAACCCATGTTAGCTATAATGGATATATGTCAAGTCTTGGATTGGATTTGAATTCAGATTCACATACATTCTATTCACTATTAGATTCTTATGCCACCAGCATTGAAATTACTCTTTCTTGTTGAGTCAATACAAGGGTTTGAACTATGCATGGTTGATAAGTGTTTATTTCCAAGGAAAATTTGAGTATATCATTCATAGCCCACTTTGTTATATGGATTCAAACCATAGTCATATGAAAGATTTGTTTTAAGTTGCATGCAGTTTGAAGGGAACCATATATGTTATGGCCATATCCATTCTCGTTTTGAAATGTTAAAAACTCGGATTCGAGCTCATAATTATGTCATAGTTATGGATTGATTTTCACTTTTGGTTTATACAAAGTTATGAAAATCTAGTGCTCGACCTTACTCTTGTTAATTTTCAAGGTTGTGCGCCTGTTGAATCCATTGTTGGCTATATCATTAAACCCTTCATTCTTTTTTATCTACCTGATCTCAAACCCTAGATGGTATCAATGAGATAGTTTAAGTGCCTATGATTTTTAAGCTCATCTTCCTCATTTAACTCATACTCTAATCATTATTAATGTTTAAGGCCACGCCCTTTCTCTCCCCTTATAGTTATAATGCTAAGCATGTTATTCTAAATTTGTTTTGATATCATTATTTTCACAGTCTCGAATATATATGATATTGTGAACTGGGTTCAATTATAAAAAGAAGTAAATTTTAGTTAAAATCATTGTCAATTGGACATCTGAATATTTCCAATGATAAAGTCAAATACAAGGTTTGAGTTGTTAAAGTAAAAAGGGAAAATGCATATGTGGCAAAGGATTAAAGGTTTAATATATAGATGAAAAGTTTATTTTACATAAATTGGGCATTCCCCCCACATTATTTATCACTTTCCAACATTATTCCCATATTTCCTAAATCATACTTCATTTTAATTTCATGTTATTTTCCCCTTGTTTATGTAATTTTAAATAATGGATAAGAGAATCCTTTTAAGAAGGAATACTAAAGATTAGTTTATGATGGAAGACCCCTATATGGCATTGACTTTATTCTTTTGGTCAAACAATGATACATGGGCAGTTTATTATTTTGATTTGGATGTAGTAAGCTCATATCATTATGCAATTTGGAAGTATAGTGTGGATAAAAGGAATAATTTGGACATACATGAATGTTTTGGAAAATTGTTTATGAATATTTTGTAAGGAAATTCACACATATTTGTAGATTTACAATGGATAATTATATAGTTTATGTACATAAATGATTGACTATTTGTAGACAACGAACATGAAATTTTCATGCATTTCTACCACATCATATCCTTTTTGTTAATTACAACTCCCTTTGTCATTGTTTCCCTATCATATATTTATTCACTTTCACTCATTTCCCTTGTTCAAAGAGATAATTAAAGTATGTTCATATGAAGAGAAAGTTGCAAAGAAGTGTAAAGCTCAAATTTTTTAAAGAAAAATAGTAAGAGGGTTGCCCCATCAGATGTGGTTTTTCTTCCATTTTTTCCTTCTTTCCCCGTTCATTGTTCCCTTGCATGCATGAATTAGTTTGTCTTCTTCAGATCCTTAGCTAAGTCATTTCAAGCAAAAATTTATTAGATGTTTGATATATTGTGTCTTGTAATTTTACTATTTGGGATGATGATGCATATAGTTGAGATTTTTCAGTTGAGGAAGTAACCAAAGTGGAAACAGAGGTAACAGGGGCTAAAGAATAAGAGTGCCCAATGTGTTTGGGAAACAGGGAAGAAACAAGAATATGAGATTCTCAATACATTTTAATGTTGATTTTGAAGAGTTCAATCAATTGGTGTAAACCAGCTACCTAAATCTTGTTGAACATCTTGCATTTCCACCTCCTCAAGTTCCTCCTAATGCTCCCCTTCAACCTCATCCTAGTATTGTTGACTTCCCTGAACCTCATGTGCAGCTAACTAATGATGGTTGGGAAAATATTCTGAAAATTCCTCCTTATTACATATATTGTTGTCGTGATAATCCTTTGCCACTACCTCCTCGTCTACATTCTATGTCTCATGTTGCAACTGTTGCCTCTAAGGCCCAGTCAGTTAAAGTCCCTAGAAACTACAAAGTGTTTCCCATTGAACCCGAAATGGACAAAGGAAAACAACATGTCAGTTCACCAAGCTCTGAGTCATCTTAATCATCTTCCATACAGTCAAAAAAGCCTTCAACCCAAGCATAAAGTAATGACAAAAAAATTACTTTCAATGATATGCACCCTAATATAGAGAAACTAGAAGAAAAGAAGTTTTTTGATAAAGAATTACTTAAGCACAGGGATGCTCTCTCTGAAATAAGTAAGCAAAGAGAGGCATCGTCTAACAAAAAGTATTATTTCTAATTTATTTAAATTTGTATGATGACATTTCCACCTTGACACTTGATGCATATTCTGGACAGAAAACAAAAAAAAATCACTTTCAATGATGTGCACCCTAAGATAGAGAAACTAGAAGAAAATAAGTTTTTTGATAAATATTTACTTAAACATGGGGATGCTCTCTCCGAAGGAAGTAAGCAAAGAGAGGCATCGTCTAACAAAAAGTATTATTTATTATTTATTTAAATTTGTATGATGACATTTCCACCTTGACACTTGATGCATATTCTGGACATAAAATACTTGATATCATTTTTGAAAACTTTTAATATCATGCCATTTTGATATTTTTTGGGAGGTACAAGTGTTTGTTGATGTGGCATGTTTATATTGGTTAATTTTTGGTATATTTTTGATGTATATATATACATGATATTTAATTATATTTTGGAGTTACAGGGGAAATGTTGGAAATAAAGGAACGAAGACTTAGAGGGACCCCACCTATTATTTATTATTTATTATTTATTTACCCTTATTATACATAAAAGTTGTCTTCTCCTAAGTTATTTAACTTTAAAACAAAAAAGTAGTTGAACTACTCAAAATAATTTTTGAAGACATAAAAGGAGGAGATAAAGATAAATGAAGGACATTAGAAAATAGAGAGAGAGAACTTCCTATAAGGTTTTCTCTTGACTCAAATGAGAATATATGTTCACTCATTCCATTCTGAGTTTATTTAGAGCTAAGTTATCTTGTTGATAGCAGGGTTATTCTAAAAGTGGAAAAGAGAGGACTAGGAAGCATTGATTATTGACATGCTCCAAGGTCATTAATTATTTTTTTAAATCTTTTTATTTTTAGTTGGAAGTTCTGAATTTATTTCAGTGTTGATTAATGCTAGTTTTGCAAAGTCAAGACAATTATGCATGGGTAGCTTGGCTTGATCCAGTTCAGTTTTCAGTTCTAGTCTTCTTCTTTTCATACACCATTTGTCTATGTATGATTCAAATAACATCTTAGACTTCTAAGTATAATTATGATCCAAACCCTCGCAGAGGTTTGAAAAGAGAAACTCAAATGTAACTCAGATTGATATCAATAAAGTTGTTTTTTGATTTCTTATCGTTTATGAGACTTGTTGTACATTAATTTTTAGATTTGCTATCATGCATTTTCTTATTCAAATATTTTATAAATTCATTTCGCAAGTACATTTAATATTTTTAAAATTCATTTCACATAAAAGATATAAATTTCTATAATAATATCAAATCCAATAATCTATTTATTGAGGTCTGATTGAGATTTTTGACAGGCTATAAACCTAGGGTGGTAATCATGATTATCTCATCTATCCCAATGAGATTCAAAAATGATTAAGTGGGGATTTTTCCATTCCTCCCATCAACAGAAGGGATCTAATTTGAGATAGATTTCAATGAGATAATGACTCCATATACAACCCATACAAAATGTCCATGAAATGGTGAGGGGAATTTGTGCTAGACACAAGGAATGAGAATTAGCATCCTAGCTAAAAAGAAGCAATAAATATTTTTTCACAAACATTGATTTCAATCTCAGAGTAAATACAATAATGGGAATCATAGAGATGTTAATGTACTTCACTTCCAAATAGAGAATTAATTCTCACACCATAAAATAACCAAGAAGTAATTCAATATGAGTCAGAGCAGTATCAAACACATATTAGATTTACATAGAAATCCATTAAAATGCAGTTAACACCAGAATATAGCATATAGAATCCACACAACCATCACAATAAAACTCACAATTGACACATGGATTTTACCCTAGAAACCCAAACGATAAAATGAGATATGAATGGTGGATCAGTTCTCATTTCGACAATCTCTGGTACAATGCAGCTCTTAGTTCCCTATGCATATTCCTCTCTTGGTGAGCAAAAAATCATTTGAGAGTGAAACAATAAAATAAATAGCGATATCTAGGGGGGTAATGGTAAGGACAATAAACATGGCTCGTCATTTCCCATTCCTTGGCCTTCTCTTCTATTTTATTTTTTTATATTTTAATTAATCCATTCTCCTTCTCATTTTCATTTTGTCTTATTCAAATTTTACATTTACATTGCTTTCCATAGTTTTCTAAACTTCATAAACTACCAAATTGGATTCCAGGTATGGTGCAGGAGCATCGCTCCACCTCAGCACGCGCCAGCTGTCTAGCACGTTTGTGCACATTGAAGGAGGGGAGAGGCACCAACCCTCTCGTTTTCCCCTTGAAATTTAAATGTAATTAAGGCAATTGCATGTTGTCATCCTGGAAGAGTCAAGTCGTTCTTTCACACGGGTTGTAGATGAGGTTTCCTTAAGTGGTTGATGGTAGGAAGGATCTAGACCCGATTCGGGATAGATTTCCACTCATTGTAATCTACATCATTAGATAGGCATTTTGTGTTGATTAAGGTCGGTTGTCATTGATGTCAACCCTTGAAGAAAGCCCGTAGCACAAAGGTTGGGTAATGGACACAAGATTGTTTGATGTAAATATGACTCATTATTGTCTTTTCATGGTTGATAATAAGTACAAATGGATGAACTCCAAATTGGTCCCCTTATGGTGAAAGCCCTCAAGGGAAGACGCTTTGCGGATTGAGTTATCCTAGAAGTATGGTTAGAGAACCCATGCTTATTTGTGGAATAATAATATGAAGGTCAATGAATTTGTCATTGAAACTATCCTATATGTATATTTCTTTTCATTCCATTTCCATTGGTATGTGGAACGTCACATAACTCCTCACGGTTAGAGAGTTATGGCCATGAGAAGTTAGAGAACCCAGGTTTGGGTAATGGACCCAAGTTTGTTTGATGGATAATTGTATGATTTTTTATATATTTGCAAGTAATACTTTTCTATATGGATGGTACATGTCATTCCATTTCTATTGGTATGTGGAACGTCACATAACTCCTCACGGTTTGAGAGTTATGGCCTTACGAAGTTGGAGGACCCTCTTATGTCATCTAGAAGCCCCAAAAGGTCAAAGTAGTCAAAGTGGTTTAAGAGATTTTAGAAGATAAATAATAAAGTGAATTGATGAGTTTACTATAATTCAAATTGAATACAAAATAAATTATTTAAATAATAAATTTAATGGAGAAATTAGAAGTGGGTTAACCTTAAAATAAGGAAAGTGGGCAGAGTGACCTAGAAGATGTTTTTAAGGAAGCTACTTGGAGAGTATAAATAAGAGGCAAGGCTCTCTCATTTAAGATACACTTTAGAATATTGAATAAATATAGGTGTCTGAGGTAACCAAAGGATATCTAAGCCAAATTTCTGAGGGAAGGTGAAGAAAAGAAGGTTGGAATTCAAGGAAGGATAAATTATTTTGATGATGCTTTCTAAGGTGTTTCGGGTAAAAACATCATAACTTATTCATAACAAATCCAAATTTACTAAGACAAAATTTTATGGTTATAGTAAATTCATTAGTATGCTTTGTAATAGTTTCAGATCAATTACACAAACATTCCGTGCGGGGCACGCTCTACAAGGTCGCTCTCTAGAATAAGCCAGAATTCAGCAAGGTATGCCATTTTTGCTATAACTACTTTTCTGAGAGGTTCCAAGTAGTGAAACCTAGAGGAATTTCATAAAACACATTGAATAACATTGTGTATCAATTTAATATATCTATTCATTACAAGTACAAAGTTATGATTATTTCAAGTTAGGGTTGTTGACTAATCCAAAACTAGTCATGTGAGACTAAAGAAAAGTTTAATGTAAATGATAGTCTCTTGTTGTTTAAAGTTAAGGAAGGTTTGCAGGTATGTGATCATATACACCAGGTCTATTACAGAGTTATAAATCATATTTGGATGATGAAATTGATGAGGGATTTTGGTTGAGGTACAAGTTGGGTACATGGTTGAAACAAGTAGTTGATGAGTTTTCACATACATGAGGTGTATAGTTGATTATGTTGGTACATATTGATGAGTCATAGTTGATGAGTAGTTGACACATGATTGATACATACTTGTTACATGGTTGGCTTCACTTGTGTATGGTACAGGTTGATTACAGATTATTTGGTACAGGTGCATGGTTGATGCACTTGTTTATGGTATAGGTTGGTGCATGGTTGATGCACTTGTTTATGGTACGGGTTGATTACAGGTTGAGGTACATGTTGATGCATGGTTGATGCATGGTTTAGGTTTACAGCAGTATATCTCATAATGATAGTGTGACAGTGGTTCCATCATTCTACTTCTACTGCAAGGCGGTTGGACGGGGCAAGGACAGGTGGTTGTAGCCACTTTTTGGTTGTAGCCGAAGAACATAGGGGGTTGTAGCCTCCTTCTGGTTGTAGCCAGAGAATTGGGAAGTTGGAGCTTCCCTCAGGTTGTAGCTTGAGAAACTAGGGGGTTGGAGCCTCCTTCTAGTTGCAGCTGGAAAACAAAGGAAGTTGGTGATTCCAATGAATGTAATTCTTCAAGACATATAAGAAAAAGCATTATGTGGTTTTCTCCCGATTTGGGTCTCCACGTAAAACACTAGTGTAATATGTATGTGTGTGATTGTTCATTTCTTATTGCTCATTATGGATAATAATTCTACATTGATATAACACTTGGATTATTTGAATAAAAAGGATTATAATTACGTTATTATTGATTCATCCCCCCTCTCAGTAATCCAATAATTGGTATCAGAGTAGGTTCCTTCATAAATCATTTTAACCATTGAAAGGTAGATCATGGAGAGTACCAACTTGTATAAAAATGGAATACCATAGTTTCATGGACAGAAGTATGCTTTTTGGAGAATAAGGATGAAGGCATATATACAGGCACAG